>JAWPHD010012663.1:0-74247 GCA_037043455.1 Cyrtodaria siliqua
CGCTTAAAAGCACCATCCATAATTCATTATCATTTGACTCCAAAATAATTGCGACAGTGAAACGGCAGTAATGCCGTAGATTAGAATTATCTGAACTAAAAAGAGAGCTTGATTTTTCGGCATTTGTTTACAGCCTAAAAATGCTGTAAGGTGGAATACTGTTAATATTCAGAACAGTGTCAGGGTTCAAAAAAGCTTCGTCGTCGTCTTTACTGCTGCTGCTGCTGCTGATAGCGAGTCTTCTGTTGGAAGTAGCGTCTTTTAAAATCAAGTTCTCGTTCACACTCATTTGGAGATCTCAAATCCAAGATACTGTATTGTATTGTATTAAACTTAGTTGCTACTAATCAATCGCTGAACACTTGTTGGTTGGTTTGAAGTTGTTGCTCCGATACTTACTGTGATATGTATAGTGTAACATAATGGTACCTGGGTTACTTAATTATCTTGATTAATTGATTGAGAATTTGTCATGGATTGTTTAATTCAATACAGTAATAATTTAAAGAACGAATTCATTTAGTAAATGTGTTTAATGCATGCTTTGATAATATAGAAATATTATAATGTCGTTATGTGCAGTAATCATGGAACTTGCATCTAGTAGAATGTGGGATAATATCAGGTATCAGTTGACATTTCTATAGCTGAATATGCAGTCTAAAACAGTTGCATCATAAAATGGTAATGTCAGATCGTCATATATGATAATCATTTGATGCTGTATTCTCACAACAATTAAAATATCAATTTGTTTTGTATTGGTACAATCACCAAAGATAGGAACATAATAAACGTTAGGGGTCAGTAGGTTGACCCTGCATCAGCAAGTCCATGAATTCTGCACGTTCGTATTTTGTATATAAACACGTTTATTTTCTGTATGCGAGAGTTTTTGGTCTGGTTAAATCTAGTTGAGTCTGCAGGCTAGTAACGTTAAGTAATAAAGCTAAAATGCTGCAATATAGTTGTTATTTCGTTATTTAATTAATTAAGTCATAAACGCTATACGATCACAGATGGCTGGCGATTATGTGACAACAGCCAGCTTAGCTCATTAGGGAGTGATGTCGACAACTTCACGCTCATGCTCATTATTATTACCGCGTGTGTATGTTTAGTTTGGGCTGCGAGCAAACGCCCGAAGCTTTTTTTCTTTTTTTTGTACCGCGATTGAATTCCGTCAAACAATCTTGCTTTTAATTAAACTATACATAATAAACCTATACGAGAGGTGTTCAACTTATAATTGAACACGTTCATTGTGTAATTGAACCAATTATCTTGAAATTCTCTCGAATATGTTGATTTTAATGTCAAGTCTAATGATTTCTTGGATATGAAACTATGGCATGCACTCTTATGTGCTTCCTAATGTAACTGCATTCGTATTTTTGAAAAAGGGTAGAGAATGACATTTTGAAGCAAAAATCTTCAATGATAAAAAAACTGCAATACAAATTTTAAGACAAATGCTTTTAAATGTTGTTTAAGGTTATAGTATTCTGATATATGTCCATGTCTGAACCTAAAAAAAGTGTAATATGCATGTTTTTTGAAATTTGTTGATTTTCAAGATTTGAGCGAAAATTAACATGAAATTGAACTATGAAAATGATTTACTATTATTAAATTTATTTATTAAATTTACGAAAGCTTCTAGTTTGAAACATCCACTGCAAGCATTTTTGTCATTTCCTCCGCATTTGGAAAAAACAAGTTTCATAAGTTTCTTAAGTTTCTCAAGAGAAAAGATAGAAAAAATATAGAACTTACAATTTAGGGGCAAAACACACACATTTGCAAATAATGATAAAAATAATATAATTTTTTACCAAAGATATCTTTATAAGGTATATGATATACATCCACAATAACTGTAAAAAAAATTATATCACAAAATATGAATAAAATAGTTATTTTGGTTAATTTATAAAATTATCATAACGTGCGAGCAAGCTGTCCTATTATCTGTCAATTTCTTAATATTGCGTTAAAAATTCGAGCTTTTAATTCAGCATCTATATTTTTGTCTTAAAATAAAACATACGATCATATTTAAATTATAAACACAGTTTTAAACAATTATGATATGCATTTAGTGGAATTATTTGGTTTAAGGTAAAACTCCACGGCAACAGAAACATATAGGTTTAAAATTGGAAAATAGTGTACACCTAATTGAAATTGTAATTTAAAACGAACCGCGTGAAATTGGAGATTATTTTTAAATGCATACGTTCTAAATGACAGTTTCACATCATTAAATCACGCATTTTTTATGATAATCACTTCCGCTGAAAAATAACATCACAAAAGTGTTCAGTTATAAGTTGAACACCTCTCGTATACACGGGTATATATATCCTGTAAGTAATGAATTGAATTGGGGTTTTAAGGCGCACCAACACATGAAAAGGTTATATGGCGCCTAACAGGCATGAACATGCCAGGCTCATCTTCCATGTACATCAAGATAAAATATGGAAAATGGGCCTAGAACTTCTCACCCTGAACTGCAGAGTTGCTGCAAATTCTATCGTAGAAACTCAATTTACGCTGGAGCCATGTTATTGTTTTTCTGCCACTGCTCTTTTGATGCGAGCGAGATAGCACCTGAAACAATGCAGGGATCATGATGAAGACCTTTAATGAACATGAACAAAAAATGATAAAATGAACATGAATTTGGGGGGGATTCTGCCCCTCTGCCTACCCCTGCAAAGGGATCTGCAGTGGCCCTATTCTTTGCCCCGTGACCAAACGGGGCCCCCGGCAACCACACGGGGCTTACATGAACAAAAAATGATAAAATGAACATGAATTTGTGGGGATTCTACCCCTCTGCCTACCCCTCCAAAGGGATCTGCAGTGGCCCTATTCTTTGCCCCGTGACCCATGACCAAACGGGGCCCCCGGTAACCACACGGGGCTTACATGAACAAAAAAATGATAAAATGAACATGAATTTGGGGGATTCCTACCCCTCCAAAGGGATCTGCAGTGGCCCTATTCTTTGCCCCGTGACCAATTGGGGGCCCCCGGGAACCACACGGGCCTGTAAGTAATGAATTAATTGTTTGTCTGAAATCATTGACCGTTTAAATTTATTTTTAGAACATACTATCACTGATATTGAGCCCTATTGCTACAACTCTAGAACCATGAAAGGTATTTACTAACATGATCTGCATTTCAGGAGGCCCTTACAGTGGGAGGTGGGGTCCATTTTCCCTTGTTCCCTGAAAATATGACAAAATGTTCCCTTGTTCCCCAAACATATTTTGATTTGTTCCTCAAAATTATTTGTCCAGTGTTCCCTTGTTCCCCAAAAATATTACCAATAACCGACAATGTTCCCTTGTTCCCCAAATACAAATAGCCATGTTCCCTTGTTACCCAAAATCTCTGGGAGACCCTCTTTCATGCCCATTATCCTAATTTAAATGAAACACATGTTTATCCTAGCTTTCAAGATAGCCTCAAACTTTTGCTCAGCTTGTCATGAAATTTAAGAGAAATGTTGAAGTTGGTCTGAAATGAAATACATTCCTGTAAAAGAACAACATATTATGGCATCAAATTTTAAAAAAGATTTTCTGGAAATATTTGTTAACTATACAGGATCTTTAATGAAATGTATGTGGATCCTGCTTCAAGATGGCCACCAGTGTCCATCTTTCTTTAAAATATTATACAGTTTTTTTTGGTGTTTTGTGAATGCAGCCTGTACCATGCCATTGTGAAAAATAGCGGCATTTTTCAAGAAATTGTGAACATTTTGAAATATTATAACAAAAGAGAAATAAACTTTCTTCACTTTTATTTTCACAGTTTCAGAGGTTGGAATTGAGAGATGTAGCAAAACAAATGAAATATAACACTAGTATCCTTTAATTTACTGGTCTGTATTTACCCAAAAACAAAAAACAAAACAAAAAAAAACAAATTAATATTTCAGATTGTGAAGTTTATATAATTGTGAAAAACATATACTTTTTGGAATTGTGAATGGGGCCAAAATTCAAATTAGGCATAAAAAAAACACTGAATATACTTATGGAATTTTACTGGATTTTCATTTTGGATCATCTGGACATATTGGGTGAATTTTCCCTTTGAGTGCTACATTTGAAGGTTTGCCAAAACTTCAGAACACTTGCATTAACAAAATATTGAAATTAAGACCAACCACACTGTTCTGTTGATTATCTGATTTCATATGGATTATGTCTCTAGATGACATTTAGTGAATGTCAAAATAGGCCTCATGGAATGTTTGTTATAAAGATATAAATAAATGCAGACCACAAATAATATGTCAATTTAAATGTTGAATACAAGGTCAAGGTCAGTGACAAATGTAGCTGATTTTGTCTGGTTTAAAGTTGTTTTCGTTACTTCAGCATGGCCCAACTTTTATACTTTATGTTTAAACAAATGTTAAATATTTTGCTTAAAAAAAATAAATCCTGTGTGACCTTTACTTCAATGTCATAAAATAGTTTTAGCTCACCTGAGCTGAAGGTCAAGCGGGGCTAGTATGATCATTCTTGATCCGTTCATCAAAATTTGTTTAAGTGCAGGAGCCTAGCGGCATCCATGGCCGAGTGACTTAAAATCATTTGAGGAATCTTTATGTGAGGAAGCTATCTAACTGACTTACCAAAATTAATGTCAGTGGTTCTACCCAGGTGCTGTCCGTGCATGAAATTTGTACGGAGGTGCTCCTGGGGTCTTCCTCCACCAATGGAAGCTGGAAGGTTTCCATATGACCTATAAAAGCCAATTCAATTCAATTGTTTAAATGTAAGTGACATTTCCTTGACAGCCTGACTGATTTTGACCAAACTTCATATAGTCAACATGTATAACTTTTGGATAAATTACTTAAATTTGTTAATATAAGGTGAACACAACATCCAAGATGGCAACGCGTGAACGGTTACTTAAAATAGGCCTATAGAACCACTTAAATATTTGGACAGTTATTTTTCGTTATACCCCCGACTGTCCAGTTTGATCAAATAAATTCCCCTGGATCAAAAATGGGACTAGCCCTGGAGTGCATATCGAGGGTTCAGTGTATCTCCTTCTTTATTTTCATATGTAGTTACAATAGTTTTGCACTGACCCCTCAATATACGCAATTATTTATCCTCACTGTATTGAACTGGGCATTTTAGCGAGCAGACCTCGGTTTAAAGTCTCATCCCAAGGTCTAGTAAGGTAGGAAATACTTTTTATATATTTCGATAATTAACCCAAATTTGGTCCTGGCTGGAATTGAAGGCGCGATTTCATTAGGAATGAGATATTGGAAGTGTGCTGAATAGGTAGCTTATATTGTTGAGTCACGTCTGACTGGTGGTAACTGGTGCCCTCAATGCAAATATTCTTTTACCTTTCTTTGAATTTGTCTGTATCACTAAAAAATTATGGTGCGTAATTTGGTCACTACTACCCCACTCTACTCCCCCCACCACCATATCACCCCGAAAAAAAGAAAGAAAAAAAATCATTTAATAACGTTTTAAAAACTTTTCTAAAAAAATTTTTTTTCCATATATTGTATACAATAATACAATAACACAATAACAATATAATATATGAATATTTTTTTTTTTAGAAAAGCTTTAAAATGTTATTAAATGACTTTTTGGATGATGTTTTTTTTAGTGGGTGAGTGGGTGGGGGGTTGTACTAGTAGTAGTGACCAAATTATGCGCCGAATACCTGTGGTCTGTATAATTATATAATGCAATAATGACAATACTATCCCATTCCATTAAATTTTGAGAAAAAAACACCATTTAATCTACACTCCTTTCCAGGGCAAGTACGTGAGGCAAAATTTTCGCTAGTGCTCAACCTCAATTATTGTATGTTCTAAAAATAAATTATAATGGTCAATGATTCCCTACAAACAGTTCATTGCTTACATGGTATATATACTCAAGTATAAGTATATTATGAGAGATTTACACAATATGATGTCTTGAGAGATTTACACAATATGATGTCTTGAGAGATTTACACAATATGATGTCTTGAGAGATTTACACAATATGATGTCTTGAGAGATTTACACAATATGATGTCTTGAGAGATTTACACAATATGATGTCTTGAGAGATTTACACAAGATGATGTCTTGAGAGATTTACACAATATGATGTCTTGAGAGATTTACACAATATGATGTCTTGAGAGATTTACGCAATATATGCCGTCTTGAGAGATTTACACAATATGATGTCTTGAGAGATTTACACAATATATGCCATCTTGAGAGATTTACACAATATGATGTCTTGAGAGATTTACACAATATAATTATGACGTCTTGAGAGATTTACACAATATATGACGTCTTGAGAGGCTTACACATTATAATCAGGGCTTCCACTAAGGTTCAAATTTAGAAAGTTCGAACTTTCTGTATATCAGATTTGGAAGTTCATGGAGAAAATTTAGGAAGTTTCAGTGTTTGGGCATGACATTCATACTCGGTCTTTGAGTCAGTGATTCCGCTTGGTGGGGTGCGGGGGTGGGTGTGAGGAGGCATTAAAGAAACATCTAAACTGTTAAAAAAAAAAAAGGATGTTTATAATCATATAAAATTATATGTTTATAAAAGAAAATATTTGATGACATCATTATATAAACAGTTTCAAAACTAATAATACTTAATTTGCCTTTGCGTGCCACCACCCACAGGTTTTATACAGTGAATTACATTTTGCAAACGGTTTTCAATTCATCAGCCCAGGAAAGCTTTTAAATTGGCATACATTAATGGAAGGTAAGTAAAACTGTCAAGCGTAGGAGTAAATGTAAGTTTCTTTCATTTATTATCAAAGCAATCAATTGTTTTTGCAAGTGATAATTTCACTTTCGTGTTTAATCTCCATTCGCGAAGAGTTTTTTCCCCTTAGGTTAGAGATTATTAAATATTGTCTGTCTATCAATACTTCGTTTCTCTTTGTAACTTTGATAAATACATAGAAAAATGACACAAAAATACAAAAGAAAAGTATAAGCTGTTTGTGTCCAACTTTGTGGTTTAATGAATATAAATTAAGCAATTTGGTGTTGAGGTTATACTGCTATTTTCATTTTGTGAAATGTGTGGCTCGGCCAATTATCTTATTAACACACTCTCCTAACGCCAGCCACGTGAATGCCCTTGATAAAACTGGACAAAACCGGTTTTACCTCTCAATTACAGGCTCCACTGAGTTTTAATTGCTTTACAACTTGTTACCTGGCTGTCTCAAATGAAATTAGATTAGATGGGCAGGGCTATAATCGGTAATTTACAAATTATGGGACGTCTGTAGTAAAGATTCTGTAGTAAAGATTCGCGGCGTACTTTGAAGTTTTTGGAAGTACACTGTACGCCTTTGATGTTAATTTTCGTCGTACAACTACGATATTTGGACGTAATTTACGTCTGTACGCCCGTTAACGGAAGCCCTGATAATTATGACATCTTCAGAGATTTACACCATATGACGTCTTGAGAGATTTACACAATATATGACATCTTGCAGTGCCCCAGATAAGCAGCATATCTGCGTATTTTATGCAAATAAAATGGCCAAATACGCAGTTATTTGTCTGGACATGCATACTAGATATGGAAACTTTTTTCCTTTCACTCAAAACTTTTCATTTCCAAGCTTATAAGTTTTACATGTAAACAACCTGGTGAACAAATTGACTGTACCAAATTATTGGTAAATTCAACAGGTTAAAAATCTCGGTGAGCAATATATAGAGAATATTATGTGAGTGCCTTTTACTATCAAGTTTATTAGGCGAGGCTTAGAAAACGAAGAATGTCGAGGCTCTGCCGAGCCATTCTTCTTTTTCGTGCCGAGCCTGATAAACTTGATAGTAAAAGGCACTAACATAATATTCTATTTATCATGTAGATTATCCACATTTTCTGTATGAATTACTATTATTACCTATTTCTCAGAATGTTACGCTTATCGAGGACGCCTCCATGTTGTTGTTTTTTGTTTTATGACGTCTGGCAACGTTACGTGTATGTCGTCAGGTAACGTTACGTACAATTAAAACAGGGGGATTCCGCATTGATTTGCTTTATTGGCCAGTGCATATTAAAGCAAAATTTATTAGGTCACCCCTTTATTAGGCAGAAAAGTGCATATTTGCATGATAAAAATCGTTACTATACAGTCTATTATTTGCGTAGTCCGAGTTGTCTGGGGGCTTTGTAAAACCCGGGTGATTTTCATATGCCGAGGTTGTGTTATGAGAGGACGGCTTTTATATTTTTCCCGAAAAGAGATGAAGCGGCATTTATAAATTAATCCTGGCATTTTCATTTTTCTAAAATTGCTATTTTTTGTTTTACTCAAACTTTTTAATTTATTCAAACTGTTTTTATCATCTTAAAATAGTTGGGAATCGTATATAATAAAAGGTCTGACAATTTCCAGTCATTTAGAACGCTAAATATAAGACTTGCTACAACCGCCTTAACGTCACAGCAGATCCAACATTATTCAAGCGTTTTCGTGATAAATCACCCGCTAAAATGTCATCCCATGGAAGGAAAAAACCTCTTGTAGCACCAAATAGCTAAATTCTGTGCTTTTTCGCGCCGAATTTTGTAAGGACGATAGTTGAGGACATCATGTCTAAAACCGTTCTGCAGGTTGAATAAAAAAAGACAACCTGTAAATAAGCTTCACAATGGCAACAAGGTAACTGACAAGACTACCCAGTTTTGGAAAGAAGCTTTTCCGTGATTAGAAGTTCATGTGAGTTTGGTACAGGAAAATGCCTTAAGTGCACCTTCTGCATGGAATTTAAAATGAAAATTGTTACAATGGTCCGCTCAAGGAACACCAAACGTACAGAGATCTACAATAGAGAGACACAGTGTCTCCAAGGACCATATCAGCGCCAAACAGCTTATTTATATTTTAAAGTTTCAATTTCACTCACTTTTTTTTCAGAATTTGATTTTCACTCAATTAATTTTAATGTGATGAGAGAAATACCCTATTAGATCTAAAGTTATCTGGGGCACTGGTCTTGAGAGATTTACACAATATATGACATCTTGAGAGATTAACACAATATATAATGTCTTGAGAGATTTACACAATTATTAAAATTGGCAGATTAATGGAGAGTCTGCACAAAACTACTGAATGTTCAATAATCGGTCATGCGACAAAATTCGCTTACTGTTGTCCGATTGGCTTATTGCGTCGTTGTGGAATAAGAAACTAACAAACACTCTGGTACAAATGACAACTAGTTTTATTCACAGACGAACGAGGCTCTCCCGGACAGGGCTCTGCCAGACAAAGCTCTGCTTTTTCATCCACCAGTCGGTATATTTATACACATTTTATCTACCACCAGAATGTACTCAAAATATGACGTGGCTTTAAAAATGGCAAACTCTGGTCAATAAAATAATGACTGAAACATCTCTGAACCATAATTAAAATAGATGAGGTATCTATGAACTTTAATTAAATAACATTAACCTTTTATCGTCAAGCATTTGTCTCCAAAAATAACAGTCCTAGAATGCCACATCATGTCCCCCCAATTTCAAATGATGACTGTGGCCGCTTTATGACCATGGCTGAGTTATTAAGTATATAAAATACCCCACTTAATTAGGGTGAACTGGCCATATATAAATCATCTCTGGTTCACACCAAATGTCAGTGCTACATTTGTGCAGTTTATAGTAATTTAAAAGAAGGTCAAATCAACAGACTAAATGATGACTGGTTCAATAGTTTAATTAGTATGATCTGGAGGAAGCTACATGTTTAAAGAGTGCACTAGCACAGTGAGTGGTGTGTCTAACTTTATGGATAAATGGAATGAATGCCTCTTCCCTTTTGAAAAAAATTCCCTTTTGAAAAAAACTAACGTTAAATTATATGACTTTGACTCAATGAGTTGGTCAAAATGTGGTGAGTTGTGCCTTCTGAGATGCCAAGACTATTAGCTATCTTAGAAACTGTATACCGCCCATCTTCGTCTACCATGGCCTTCACAGCATCAATGTTCTCCTTTGTTGCTGCAACAACAGGCCTGCCAGGACGGTCTTTAATGCTTAGTTTACCCCTTTTAAATGTCTTAGACCAACGCAAAACCGTTCTCAATGTCACGGCAGAACTGCCATGTACATGGCACAGTTCAGCATAAATCTCTTTTGCAGGTACTTTTAAAGCTACCCTGGCTTTAATGTAAGCCCTAATTTCAATTTTTTCTTCACTTTTCATGATAGCATTGAAATATAGCCACTATACATGAGTGCGCATAATTCAACCATGGATATCTCCGTCAAATGTTGTCGGATTAAACCGCTATTTTGCATGTACGTAGTTAGTGAAATCGTCTTCAAATGCACAAGTTTTCAGTGCGGTAATATAAGGCAATTTCTACGGAAGCGCATTAGTGACAGAATATATTGAATGCCCCTCGTATCTCTGATATTGAGCCCTAATAGCTACCCAAAACGGTTAATTTGATAAAAAAGCTTAAAAGCTTATATGTAGTCATCGCTAAAGGAGATAAGAGGGGAGCAAATGGGGGAGTTTTCAGTCTTCAGTTTTAATCATTTTCAGTTATTCACTTTATTTTTAAAGGTACAAATGGCAATCTTGAAGTCTTTATCAAGCATTAAAATCACAGATACCGGTTTAAAAAAAAAAAATCCTATAATTAAGTCTTTTTAAAAAAAAGTTATTAATAGACATAATATTATAGGATTTTTTTTTTAAAACCGGTATCTATGATTAAAATTAGCCTCTCGATTTATTAATCCAATATCATTTTGACTTTAAAAAATCTGCTTGCATATATTTTTAAATACAATTTTAAGTTTTCAACTTTTCTTCCTTATTCTACCATAGGTTTGAATATATTATTGGTGAAAAGTAATCAACAATAAGTATCATATGCAAAAACAGTTTGTTTTATATTATTCTTATAATTAATGTCAATGACTGAACAAATGCAATTTATGTAGAAAAACGGGAAAACGAGTGTTTTTAAAAAATCAAGATTGCCATGTGTCCCTTTAACCTTTAAACCGCTAATTATATATTTAGACTGTTCTTTCTTTGAATTAAGGCAATTCCATTTATGTGACAAATTTATGTAAGTCGAGTCACAGACTGATCTGGGTTTACAATGGACAAAGGCTATTATAGTCCTGCTGAGCAGGTTAAGGGTTAACTTCTGTTATATTTTACATGTTCTTGTATTCTGTATAGTAACAAAAACAGCAGTTCTAAGTACTTTTGTTATTATTATTTTTCAGTGGGTACGTCAGGCTTTTTCTAGAAAAATCTAGCATTTTAAAAATGTTCCAGATCATGATAAAAACTTCATTTCAATCAAAAATGGTGTTAGCACCATGTTGTTTAGGTCTATATTTGAAATCATCACATAAGGCCAAAAATAAATTAATTGCTAGATTCTCATCCCCGCTCGCCCCCGTTTTTTCATGCCGCCCCGGTAATTTTTATTTCTTCTTCTTCTTCTTCTTCAAAAAAAAAAATTATATATATTTTTTTTAATAAAACAAAATTGCTGAACACTATTAAAAATGTGTTTTCAATCTTGGAAGTACTCAGTAGTATGTTTTACTATTTTTGCCTTGTTCCATTTGTCGTATAAAATAAAATAAAAATTCAAAAAAAAATTCACCCCCTGCCCCTATTTTGAAATAAATTTAGATGAGAAACTAGCAGTTAATTTATTATGGCCTAAAATGTTCAATGAAATCAGACTAAAATGTTTAACCCTTAACACGCTAAGCACAACTATAATACCCTTTGCCTCCACTGTAAACCCAGATCAGCCTGTTTCCCCCCAAAATACCCTCTTTGTCACATAAATGAAATGGTCAATGATGAGGACATTTTATCCAAATCCAAAGGCAGCAAGCACCCTACATGGATCATAAATGGGAATAAAAGTGTATAGGTGGATTACAAAATATGTAACCCTCAGTGAATTTTCCTGATAATGAACAATTAAAATGTAATGATAAAAAGTAGCTTGTCTTTATTACACAATAAACACTCCCTTTATCACACAATAAAAACACTCCCTCAGTCATGTGTAATGCTCTGTCTGATAAGATCTCTAAATTCTAAGCATCATACTGACCAGTCTGAACCATATCAATTTGCTGTTATTTTTATGGCTTCCATTAGGAATAATAGCCCGTTCACTGCAGCACATGTCAATTACCCAACAGTTCTCACTAGCCCTTTAATTCAAGTACAGTCCTACTACATACAAGGTACAAAATCAGCTGGGATCTGAGCCAGAGCCAGTTACAATCTCCAGAGGTAGCAGCCCCCTAACATATTGACTGGTCAGTACTAATGTGAAACAGCTGGATTCAATGAGAGACCCACCTGCAAGTAAGATTTAGGATATATGGACAACTTATGAAATAACACTGCACTTAATGCAAAAATCAGTGTCAATGACATATAGAGTTACTAGTGTTAAGATATATAGTGTTACTAGCACAAAGGGAATTGTATCAATTGCTTTAAAGGATATAAAAGTAATGTATTAATAAATTATATTATATGACAATTAAGACAAATTAATAAAGTATGTACAATAACAAAATTGTATTGTAAACAGTATTACTGTCAACTCGCTGACAGTTCTCAGTAACTAACATTATCAAAAATAAGCAAACTGTATAATACTATACATCAACCTATTGATGTACATACTGCTAATTTATAGTTAATATACATACTATTGATAGATCAAATTAATGTTCATGTATATTTAGTATCACACATAATATTGATGTATATTTAGTATCACACATAATGTTGATGTATATTTAGTATCACACATAATGTTCATGTATATTAAGTATCACACATAATGTTGATGTATATTTAGTATCACACATAATGTTCATGTATATTTAGTATCATACATAATGTTCATATAATGTTCATGTATATTTAGTATCATACATAATGTTCATGTATATTTAGTATCACACATAATGTTCATGTATTATAGTAGCACACAGTCATTTTGTTCATGTATATTTAGAATCACACATACATAATATTCATGTATATTTAGTAGCACACATAATGTTCATGTATATTTAATAGCACACATAATGTTCATGTATATTAATTTAGTATCACACATAATGTTGATGTATATTTAGTATCCCACATAATGTTGATGTATATTTAGTAGCACACATAATGTTCATGTATATTTATTAGCACACGTAATATTCATGCATAATGCATATATAGTAGCACACGTAATGTTCATGCATATTTAGTATCACACATAATGTTCATGTATATTTAGTATCACACATAATGTTCATGTATATTTAGTATCACACATAATATTGATGTATATTTAGTATCACACAATGTTCATGTATATTTAGTATCACACATAATATTGATGTATATTTAGTATCACACATAATGTTCATGTATATTTAGTATCATACATAATGTTCATGCATATTTAGTAGCACACGTAATGTTCATGTATATTTAGTATCACACATAATGTTCATGCATATTTAGTAGCACACGTAATGTTCATGTATATTTAGTAGCACACGTAATGTTCATGTATATTTAGTATCATACATAATGTTCATGTATATTTAGTATCATACATAATATTCATGGATATTTAGTAGCACACGTAATGCTCAGGTATATTTAGTATCACACATAATGTTCATGAATATATAGTAGCACACATAATGTTCATGTATTTAGAAGCACACATAATGTTCATGTATATTTAGTATCACACAAAATGTTCATGTATATTTAGTATCACACATAATGTTCATGTATATTTAGTAGCACACATAATGTTCATGTATATTTAGTATCACACATAATGTTCATGTATATTCACACATAATGTTCATGTATATTTAGTATCACACATAATGTTCATGTATATTTAGTATCAAAAATAATTTTCATGGATATTTAGTACAATGTACTAAATAATGTTCATGAATATTTAGTAGCAGACATAATGTTCATGTATATTTACTAGCACACATAACGTTCATGTATATTTAGTAACACACATAATGTTCATGTATATTTAGTATCATACATAATGTTCATGTATATTTAGTAGCACACATAATGTTCATGAATATATAGTAGCACACGTAATATTTAGTATCACACATAATGATCATGTATGTATATTTAGTCGCACACATAAATTTCATGTATATTTAGTAGCACACATAATGTTCATGTATGTTTAGAGTATCACACATAAAGTTCATGTATAGTTAGTATCATACATAAAGTTCATGTATATTTAGTAGCATACATACTGTTCATGTATATTTAGTATCATACATATTATTGATGTATATTTAGTATCATACATAATGTTCATGTATATTTAGTAGCACACATAATGTTCATGTATATTTAGTAGCACACATAATCTTCGTGTATATTTAGTAGCACACGTAATGTTCATTTATATTTGGTATCATACATAATATTCATGTATATTTAGTAGCACACATAATGTTCATGTATATTTAGTAGCACACATAATATTCATGTACATTTAGTATCACACATAATGTTCATCTATATTTAGTAGCACACATAATGTTCATCAATATATAGTAGCACACGTAATGTTCATGTAAATTTAGTATCACACATAATGTTCATGTATATTTAGTATCACACATAATGTTCATCTACATTTAGTAGCACACGTAATGTTCATCAATATATAGTAGCACACGTAATGTTCATGTATATTTAGTATCACACATAATGTTCATTTATATTTAGTATCACACATAATGTTCATCAATATATAGTAGCACACATAATTTTCATGTATATTTAGTAGCACACATACTGTTCATGAATATATAGTAGCACACATAATGTTCATGTATATTTAGTAGCACACATAATGTTCATGTATATTTAGTATCACACATAACGTTCATGTATATTTAGTATCACACATAATATTGATGTATATTTAGTAGCACACATAATATTGATGTATATTTAGTATCACACAATGTTCATGTATATTTAGTATCACACAAAATGTTCATGTATATTTAGTATCATACATAATGTTCATGCATATTTAGTAGCACACGTAATGTTCATGCATATTTAGTAGCACACGTAATGTTCATGCATATTTAGTAGCACACGTAATGTTCATGTATATTTAGTAGCACACATAATGTTCATGTATATTTAGTATCATACATTATGTTCATGTATATTTAGTATCATACATAATATTCATGGATATTTAGTAGCACATGTAATGTTCATGTATATTTAGTATCACACGTAATGTTCATGAATATATAGTAGCATACATAATGTTCATGTATTTAGAAGCACACATAATGTTCATGTATATTTAGTATCATACATAATGTTCACGTATATTTAGTAGCACACATAATGTTCATGTATATTTAGCAGCACACATAATCTTCGTGTATATTTAGTAGCACACGTAATGTTCATGTATATTTGGTATCATACATAATATTCATGTATATTTAGTAGCACACATAATGTTTGTGTATATTTAGTAGCACGCATAATGTTCATGTATATTTAGTATCACACAAAATGTTCATGTATATTTAGTATCATACATAATGTTCATGCATATTTAGTAGCACACGTAATGTTCATACATATTTAGTAGCACACGTAATGTTCATGTATATTTAGTAGCACACATAATGTAAATATATTTAGTATCATACATAATGTTCATCTATATTTAGTATCATACACAATGTTCATGTATATTTAGCATACATAATGTTTATGTATATTTAGAATATCTCATAATATTCATGTATATTTAGTAGCATACATAATATTCGTGTATATTTAGTATCACACATAATGTTCATGTATATTTAGTAGCACACATAATGTCCAGGTATATTTAGTAGCACACATAATGTTTAAGTATATTTAGTATCACACATAGTGTACATGTATATTTAGCATACATAATGTTCATGTATATTTAGTATCACACATAATGTTCATGTATATTTAGTAGCTCACATAATGTTCATGTATATTTAGTAGCACACATAATGTTCATGTATATTTAGTATCACACGTACTGTTCATGTATATTTAGTAGCACACACACTGTTCATGTATATTTAGTATCACACATAATGTTCATGTATATTAAGTAGCACACATAATATTGATGTATATTTAGTATCACACATAATGTTCATGTATATTAAGTAGCACACATAATATTGATGTATATTTAGTATCACACATAATGTTCATGTATATTTAATAGCACATATGATATTGATGTATATTTACTATCACACATAATGTTCATGTATATTTGGTTTTACAAATAATGTTCATGTATATTTAGTAGCACACATAATGTTCATGTATATTTAGTTTCACACATAATGTTCATGTATATTTAGTAGCCCACATAATGTTCATGTATATTTCGTAGCACACATAATGTTCATGTATATTTAGTATCATACATATTAATGTTCATGCATATTTAGTAGCACACATAATGTTCATGTATAATTAGTTTCATAAATAATGTTCATGTACATTTAGTATCATACATATTAATGTTCATGCATATTTAGTAGCACACATAATGTTCATGTATATTTAGTTTCACACATAATGTTCATGTATATTTAGAAGCCCACATAATGTTCATGTATATTTCGTAGCACACATAATGTTCATGTATATTTAGTATCATACATATTAATGTTCATGCATATTTAGTAGCACACATAATGTTCATGTATATTTAGTTTCATAAATAATGTTCATGTACATTTAGTATCACACATAATGTTCATGTATATTTAGTAGCACACATAATGTTCATGTATATTTAGTTTCATAATTAATGTTCATGTACATTTAGTATCACACATAATGTTCATGTATATTTAGTAGCACACATAATTTTCATGTATATTTGTTTCACACATAATGACATGTATATTTAGTAGCGCAGATAAAGTTCATGTATATTTAGTAGCTCACATAATGTTCATGTATATTTAGTTTCACACAAAATGTTCATCTATATTTAGTATCATACACAATGTTTATGTATATTTAGCATACATAATGTTTATGTATATTTAGAATCACACATAATATTCATGTATATTTAGTTGCATACATAATGTTCATGTATATTTAGAAGCCCACATAATGTTCATGCATATTTCGTAGCACACATAATGTTCATGTATATTTAGTTGCACAAATAATGTTCATGTATATTTAGTATCGCACATAATGTTCATGTATATTTAGTATCATACATATTAATGTTCGTGTATATTTAGTATCACACATAATGTTCATGTATATTTAGTTGCACAAATAATGTTCATGTATATTTAGTATCGCACATAATGTTCATGTATATTTAGGAGCACACATAATGTTCATGTATATTAGGAGCATACATAATGTTCATGTATATTTAGTATCGCACATAATATTCATGTATATTTAGTAGCGCACATAATGTTCATGTATATTTAGTATCACATATACTATTCATGTATATTTAGTATCGCGCATAATGATCATGTATATTTAGTATCACATATACTGTTCATGTATATTTAGTATCACACATAATATTCATCTGTATATTTAGTATCGCACATAATATTCATGTATATTTAGTATCGCACATAATATTCATGTATATTTAGTAGCGCACATAATGTTCATGTATATTTAGTATCACATATACTGTTCATGTATATTTAGTATCGCGCATAATGTTCATGTATATTTAGTATCACATATAATGTTCATGTATATTTAGTTTCACACATAATGTTCATGTATATTTAGCATACATAATTTTCATGTATATTTAGTAGCACACATAATGTTCATGTATATTTAGTAGTTTCGCCCCGTGTGGTTCCCGGGTGCCCCGTTTGGTCACCTGGCAAAGAATAGGGCCACTGCAGATCCCTTTGGAGGGGTAGGCAGAGGGGTAGAATCCCCCCAAATTCATGTTCATTTTATCATTTTTTGTTCATGTTCATTAAAGGTCTTCATCATGATCCCTATATTGTTTCAGGTGCCATCTTGCTCACATCAAAAGAGCAGTGGCAGAAAAACAATAAACGTGGCACCAGCGTAAATGGAGTTTTTACTATAGAATTTGCAGCAACTCTGCAGTTCAGGGTGAGAAGGTTCTAGGCCCATTTTCCATATTTTATCTCGATGTACATGGAAGATGAGCCTGGCATGTTCATGCCTGTTAGGCGCCATATAACCTGTAATGTGTTGGTGCGCCTTAAAACCCCAATTCAATTCAATATTTAGTTCCACACATAATGTTCATCTATATTTAGTATCATACACAATGTTCATGTATATTTAGCATACATAATGTTTATGTATATTTAGAATCACACATAATATTCATGTATATTTAGTAGCATACCAGGGTATATAATATTCGTGAATATTTAGTTTCACACATAATGTTCATGTATATTTAATATCACACATAATATTCATGTATATTTAGTATCACACATAATGTTCATGTATATTTAGTATCACACATAATGTTCATGTATATTTAGTTGCACAAATAATGTTCATGTATATTTAGTATCGCACATAATGATCATGTATATTTAGTATCACATATTCTGTTCATGTATATTTAGTATCGCGCATAATGATCATGTATATTTAGTATCACATATACTGTTCATGTATATTTAGTATCGCGCATAATGATCATGTATATTTAGTATCACATTATATATAATATTGATGTGTATATTTAGTATCGCACATAATCTTCGTGTATATTCAGTGGCACACATAATGTTCATGTATATTCAGTATCGCACATAATGTTCATGTATATTTAGTAGCACACATAATGTTCGTGTATATTTAGTGGCACACATAATGTTCATGTATATTTAGTATCGCACATAATGTTCGTGTATATTTAGTATCACACATAATGTTCATGTATATTTAGTAGCACACATAATGTTCGTGTATATTCAGTGGCACACATAATGTTCATGTATAGTCAGTATCACACATAATGTTCATGTATATTTAGTAGCACACATAATGTTCGTGTATATTTAGTTTCACACATAATGTTCAAGTATATTTAGTATCGCACATAATGTTCGTGTATATTTAGTAGCACACATAATGTTCGTGTATATTTAGTGCAGGGCTCCAAGAATAGGAAAGCCCGACGCCTGGGGCTACTCCAATCTGGATCCGGGCTACTCTCACTTTCAAAAATGGTTGCCCATCGGGCTAGTCTAAAAAATCTCGGGGCTAGTCTAAAAAATCTCGGAACAGTCGAACTTTAATACACACCAGTATACGTGCCTATAATACGACATATACCTGCGGGCTTGTTAACCAGCTTACGGTCACTAATTAGTCGTGTGATATTCAATTGTCGCTAATCCCTGTTTATTTCGACTTTTGATCAGAATCCCCGAGGCGCATAATCATCAGTGTGCAGTAGGACAGTCGCGAGTATTACATTTTGATTGGTCAATGGGTAATTACCTCATGCGGTTATTTTTAAGCACTGGATTTGATTGGCCAAACAATAATTGTCAGTGTAGCTTCCCTGGAGATGGGTGTCTAATTGATTTCTTGTTTTAACGATTATCGGATTACAGTACCAATCAAAAGCAATCGTTAATTGTTATAAAAGCGTTCCATTGTCCGACTTTACTGTTAACACAACCAACTGCTAATGAGGAAACGCAGTTGCTGATTGATGTCTTGCCGAAGCTGTTTGCAGTTTGACGGGTGGGGTATTGAGACGTTGCCAATTACAAAGACAAATAATAATTACTCACATTCGTGCCAAATATCAGTCCTAAACAATGGCCTAATGAAATTTGAACAAAATAAAATACAAATACAACCATACTGTAATTGTCATTTCAATTCGATTGGCAAAATGTTCAAGTTTTTAACTCGTCCTGAAAATGAAAGTAGAAAGAGGAAACTGGTAACTACATAATATGTATTATGAAATATTGGTTTTGTTATAAAACGTTTAGTATATACAATGGATAAATAAAAAAAAGAAAATAGAACCTTATTGTTTGATTCTAATCACATCATCATGTGTATTATTAATTTATTCTAAATAAAACAAAGTAAAAAAGCGAAGTATTAAATATCGCCATAAATTATGTATTGGCAACAAGTCATTAATAATATCCATTTTGGGGCAAGTTAAAAATAAATCAGGGCAAGTGACTTTTCAGTCAGGGCAAGTGGACTTTTGAAATCTACTTGCCCTGGGCTAGTCCCCAATTTTTATATCAACCTTTTATGGCAAAAATTGATAAAATAATTCAAATGGTCAATCACCCACTGTTTTTAACGTTATCGAATGGTAAACAAACTTCAGAAAATCCCTTGATGTTTTTAATGACGTCATGCGACGTCGACGTCGTTTTCGCGCAAAATAATCATCCACACAAAATGAAACTGAATGGCAAGATAGGAATTCCATCAAAAGCTATAAAAAATAACACAAATACAATGAAAAGTAATAGTCATACAATTAACATTGATCAAAAACAATATGAAAGTATACAATAAAAAGGTTATTAAATTTGTATGGCTAAATATTACTTGGAACTCGTTGTTTTGGCGCAGGACGACTCGCAAGCTCGTCGTCCTGCGCCAAAACAACTCGTTCCAAGTAATATTAAGCCATACAAATGCAATAACCTATAATATTTAGTAGCACACATAATGTTCATGTATATTCAGTAGCATACAGTATGTTGATGTATATTTAGTATCGCACATAATATTCATGTATATTTAGTATCGCACATAATGTTCGTGTATATTTAGTAGCATACATAATAATCATGTATATTTAGTAGCACACATAATGTTCCATGTATATTTAGTAGCACACATAATGTTCATGTATATTTAGTATTACACATAATATTCATGTATATTTAGTAGCACACATAATGTTCATGTATATTCAGTAGCATACATAATGTTGATGTATAAATTTAGTATCACACATAATGTTCATGTATATTTAGTAGCGCACATAATGTTCATGTATATTTAGTAGCACACATGATGTTCATGTATATTCAGTAGCATACAGTATGTTGATGTATATTTAGTATCACACATAATGTTCATGTATATTTAGTAGCACACATAATATTCATGTATATTTAGTATCACACATAATGTTCATGTATATTTAGTATCATACATAATGTTCATGTATATTTAGTAGCACACATAATGTTCATGTATATTTAGTAGCACACATAATGTTCGTGTATATTTAGTATTACACATAATATTCATGAATATTTAGTATTACACATAATATTCATGTATATTTAGTATCACACATAATGTTCAAAAAGCTAATAAAAGATTAAAAAAATAACAACAAGTTTTCTCCCCTGAAATTACAAGTGATACTGATATGGGACCTTTACTAAAATGATGAGCTTGACATAATGTTGCTTCTTTACAAAAATAATATTTTTCTGATTCGACTTTAAACATAGCTAAGTGGCCATCTTTGTTTACACATAGTTATATAGGAAACACTTTTGGTAAATACTCCTTTGAAACCACTTTATAGATTCCACGAAACTTAACAGGAATACTACTTTTGATCTAGTTGGTCGTAAGTAAAAATCAGGTCGGCTGAAAATTCAAGATGGCCCCCACAGTTAAAAACAGTTAAAAATAGATTTTAATAAAAATAGAATTGTGTGGCCACTAATTCTCAAAAAATGTAAGTGATCTGATTTGTTTAGAAGCTTTACCAAAATGACTGGCATAGCATGTAGTTGGTCTTAATTATTATTTTTTTATCCCCCTCCGAAGGAGTTTCACTTTTGGTCGAGTAGCGAGTTGTGTGTTACAAAAAACGAGCAGGGTTTGACACTAACTTTTTTAAACGGGTTCTCCGGAGGACTAGTGACTTTAAAAGTCTAGTAGTCCTCCTGAGAACTAGATGGTCCTTCCAAGAAAACGGTGTATTTAGCACAAAAAAAACAGATGTATAACAGGAGACAAACTTCAAAGTGAACAGTGCCAAAAACCCTTTTCGTAAAACTTTATTTGTTTCGGTTTCTCCCCAGGCATACTTTCATCAGCTCTTTACGTCTTTGACCGAAGTGAGATTTAGATGCATTTTCAGCCCTAACAAACTTGACACATGTTGATCGAATGCAATATTATTCTGGTCTTCGTTTCATTTTTATTGAAAATACTTATTATTCGACAATTACCCCAAACCTATTTTTCATTCATACCCGCATTGAGTTACAAAACACAAAATCATTACCTAATCCATAGACGTAGACGGCTATGACTAATCGTAGGATTCGATACATTTCCGTTGATTTCTCTCGTCTATAAAACAAACACAAACAAACTTGCTTTATACCAAACACATTTCTTTATTTCATAATTAGCCGTCAATAAAATACACAATAGAAGTTCGCACTTTTGCTTATTGACGACCGCCGCAAAGATTCTTTACAACTGTGCCGATGTCAGATATATAATTATATACCGCCTTTTGAATTTATTTATTGCAGGAGAAATCAGTTTCAAAGTATCTCGTCTAATCATAACTGCGCCCTTGCGCAATAGTTTGTAGTACAATATTTAATTATTCACCAAACTAATTATTCACCAAACAGAAAAATACGATGGCTTTGATTGGTTTACTTCAATGTAAACCAATCGGTAATGGGAGTAAATAAGGTACTTGTGAAACACTCGCTGATTGTATATTTTAAAGGGTTTTGTTAATTATGAGGTTAATCACATTTGAAATTGCCGAAAATGACGGCGACTCAAATTTCGCCCCACATGGATAAAAAAGCGAAGTCGGACAAATCATAGTGAAGTTTTAAGCGACTTCGCCTAATCGCGTGACCCGTGCCGTATATTAGGAATGTGTATTTTACGATTTTTAATTATTCACCAAACGGAAAAATACGATGGCTTTGTTTGGTTTACTTAAATAAAAAGCGCACATGATCCCCACATGATCTAATCACGTGATCGCCTAACGAGCAAACATGGCGGTTATATTCACATCTCGCCTCAGGCAAACCGATAATGATCGATAATTAGGAATGTGTATTTTACGGCCGTAATATCTATAATGGGGCTCAAAAAATTACTAGCCAACTTTCACGTTTAGGTAGTCCTCCTGAAAAACAGGTGGGCACAGGACTAGCGTTCTAGCGTTAGTGTCGAACCATGCCGAGTTGCGAGTTACAATCCAAAAAAATGCAAGTTTCGAGTTGCAAGCTGAAAATAACTTAAAAATGCGAGTTTTGAGTTACAAGAAAAAAATGTGAGTTGAGAGTTACAAGAAAAAATGCGAGTTGCGAGTTACAAGCCGAAAAATCGAGTTGTGAGATTATTTTTTTTTAAATAAAAAATAACTAAAATTAATTCAATTACTTTTTATAAAATAATAATAATAAGATAACTAAAGAAGAGCTTGTTATTGCCTTGAAGCATGGTATGAATTAATATTAGTGATAAATATGCACCAAAAACTAGCTGAGTCCTTGATTTCTGCTGAGCAAACTATTTCATTAACATACATCAATTATTTTAATGGGTCTTGTATGGTGCATACGCTACTGAAACACACAGTATGATAACTGAACTTGACTGGACACCCATATTTCTTCCAGATCACTCCCAGTCCCTTTAAACCCCCATTAATGCATGAAGAAGAACTTTTATTAGCCTCGATCCTCATAGGTCTATTTGGGTCGAGGCCATCCCAAATAAACCTTACAAAGTACATACATATTATGCAATAAGTCATATATGACTCTTGAGCACAATTTTAAACAATTTTATAAAGAACATTTCTAATATATCAATGGCGTTATGACAGTGTTAATATAAATATTACTTAGAATCATGTTTATCAAATACAATGTTATATTAATCTAACAATGTCACACATGAAATGCGCTATTCTTTAGTAACAAGTGTTTTTAAGATATGAAAATTTTAAGTATTACAATACTGTTGTTAATAACAGCTTCTCTCTGAATTTTGACATACATTATATATTATAACTCTAAGTTGCAGGGAGTGTGTTAAAATAAAAACACCAACATAATTGTTATTGGTAGTGTTGCAGATTAATGGGCAATTATCACAGCATGTGGTCACTTCTGGGTTATGTTTATAAATACAAAACAAGAAGTACTGTATTTATCTGCATAAAAGATGAAAAAGACAGAAAAATCAACATACAACTATTTGTTAGCAGATACTTATAAAGTATATGATGCTAGTTTATGCAGAAAAATAAATGTAAATAAAATAAAGATTTTCTCTCAATAAAAGATAGCTGTTAGTATAAAAACCAAATTGTATTTTTTATTTAATGATTATTTAGAGGTTAATATACGGCCGTGGTGTGCCTTTTGTCGATAATGGCACACCTAGTGCCTTAATGAGCCCGAGGGCCATGCACTAGGTGTGCCGTTATTGACAAAAGGCACTCCATAAAGCCCGCGGGCCATGCACTAGGTGTGCCATTATCGACAAAAGGCCGTATATTTGCCTTTTTATTACATACCTTACTATAAATGGAGAAGAAGAACAAGAACAAAACGGTACGATTTAAGCATATAAGTAGTTGTAAGGTGAAAACAATTTTTTGCAAATACCGTAAAAGAATTACGTATGTTAAATTAATAAACTACTTTAAAATCAGTTTTCTGCCTTGCCTGTTTTTAAAAACCACGTCTGTCACTAGATCTATAATAATTTATTTTGACGTTTCAATGGAACTGGGCTATGAAAACTGCAGTCGAGCTCCTGCGCTCTATAGCTCTCCCCTATGACGTTTTTGGTGCTTGATGACGTTGAAGTCATGTTGCTTGATGACAACCGACGTCATCGCGTGCAGACAGTCTGTTGCTACTGTGCCGATTTTCCATAATCCATAATGGCACAGTGTGCAGATTATGGATTTCGAAAAAGGACTGATAATCATTGTTTTTCTACTGAAATGTGTTACTATTTATAGTAAGGTATGTAATAAGTTCTGTTCATATCCAGACAAAGTGAGTTTTGAGATTCATGGTATTACATAGCATGATCTTGCAATTGGCAATGAAGCTCTCCAAACTACATGTATGTTATCTTTGTATGTGTTGTGCTGAAGTCATTAGTGAGAATGATTTATTTATTTTCTTAAAAACATTTTTGGGGGGTTGTTTGTTTTATTTTATATTCAAAATATTTTAATTACATTTTCTGTCAATACCTCATAGATATACTGTTTAATTTCTACTATGCTGGTTTAAATTACTCAACTGAAAAGCAATCACATATTTTAGGAGGCTTTGACCTGTAAATTCAGGTCAGCATGCTGCAGCTAGGATTGTTTAGAAACACATTACACCAATCTACTCCCTTGAAGAATTTGGAGCTTAAGCTTCCAGATACAATTCAGGTAAACTAGATCTGAAAAATAAGGACTATTTAATAGTTATTTTTATTTAAATGAATTTATTGACTGTTTCATTCATTTATTTCACTTCATTTCACTGATATATTTCCTTCTCGACTTTTATACCATAATTTGTTTCTGGCTCGAAATAGGATATGGATCACATTTAGTGATACTTATAGTTTTAAACTGTAAACATGATTCTATTACACTATTTAATACATTGCGTCCCATGGATCAAGGCGATACAAACCGTAGGAAAATATTCAAGTTCATGATGTGTTTGAGAAACGTTGAAAAATTCTTAACCAGAAGTTGCCTGTTCAATCAATTAGAACCTAGAATTGAAACTCCAATGTTGGTTGGACAGTTAATCATATGTAACAAAAGTGCAAATTTCAAATGTATTCAAGATGTTTTGGAGAAACTCTGTCAGACGTCATACCAAAACAATGACGTCGCTCAATCGCCCTCCAACGAAACTAGTCAATAAAAACCCCGTTATTTTTCTGATAAATACAATCAAACGTCTGTGACAAAATAGTGAACCAATTTGGAAGTTTACAATTTGATAAGACAGTAATTGCAGTAACTTCTATTCTATTTTCAAGGTAAATTAAAGGTTAACTGTATTAAGAAATCTAAAAGCTACCATCGAACGGATTCTAAATATCTGCCAGGATGTTAATGTTATTAAGACTTCACACTAATCGATATGGTTTAAACCCTACACAATTCAAGATAGTTGTTGCAATAACCATATTTTCTAAGTAAATTAAGGGCCATACCTCTATTCCAAAATGGCAAAACAATTTGATGTATCATAAATATTATTAACATATACTGGTATCCTATTTGTATATAAAATTTCCACCCAAAATGTTGTTTAATTTTCAACAAAACTTGATTAATTAACATAAACTCAACACAAAAATGTATTTTCGTAGATAATCAGGGGCCATAACTCTATTTAGAAAAGGCAAAGGTACACATTGATCGTAAGGAAGTGATGTCTGTTTGATATAAGGCTTCACAGCAATTTTAGTTAAAATCCAAAATAATATAAAGAAACCTTGCACCTAAGCTTTACCCAAAATGTGCATTTTTGTTAAGTAACTCAGGGGTCATAACTGTATTCTGAAAAGGAGAAAATCGGTCTTGCTCGTAATAAAGTGACATCTTAATGATATAACATTTTACAGTAAAGTTGGTTTTAACCGAAAACAATTTACAGAAGTTATTAACAACGTGCATGAAAGCTTTAGCCAAAATGTGTATGCCCGTCCCTCCCTCCACCCATCTGCTCGCCATCTTTTATCCTTAAACCGCTTTTGATTTAAAAAAAATAATTGAAAATTGCATTCGGCATAAACAGAATATAATTAGGCATGCATATGTCTTATTTATGTACAAAACAAAATCATATCGCTAAAATATAAACTTGTACACCTTTTTTCTTTGAATATCAATATTTTTCTTATCACTTATGGGCTTCCGTAGAAAATGCGTTGGTGTTACGAAATGCAAAGAATACCATTAATCCATACAGTGGTTTCGTATAGAGTACAGTTTCTGCTATTGATATGCAAAAAATCACGAGTATATCTTTCCGTGTAAACCAAAAGTGTTTTTTTGCACGATACGAGAGGTTGGGTAGCCTAGTACATCTTTTTTTTAAATCTACTATGGTGAGGAATTTCAAAAATACCTAAATGTAATACTAATTTAAAACAAATCCGAACACATTTCTTCTACTCGAGGATAATTCATAATTCGGCGGGGGATATCAATTCATCGAATTTGCTTGTTCTTTTTGTAATATGAATATTATTGACAAGTTTCATTTTGTTTTGAGCAGTAATGATAATGAAATAATAAAATTTGTATTTCACACATTTACAAAATATATGAATTAAGAGAAAATGCTCTAAAGGGCCTCACTGTTGTACTTGTATTAGTATTAAATAAACATTTCACTGGCTATATAAATCTATGTATTTAGATTGAGTAGACATAATATTATATTTCCTACTTACTGGTCTTTTTTTTTTCCCTAGGAAAATAGCCTACTTTTTTCCACCTCTTTGGCTAAGAAAATTCCCTTAAATTTTTTTTTTATTTTTTTTTTTGCTGAACATCATTTTCCCTTCTTACTTTCTCAACATTGTTATGATTTAGATACATTTATAGAAGGCAGTTTATCTAAAATGTACCTTTTTTTTGCATATTTGCACACAAATCTTCAAGTTCCTCCTAATACACTGTTCCCGTATATCTGAAAATCACACTCTTTTTTTCTTTCTCTTTATCTCGAAAATCGTGCTTTTTTCCCCTATTGAAATTCAAATTGATAAACAATAAACTTGTTAAATTCAGAGCATAACAGTACATTACCCCAAAAGCAAAAGTCCCAAAACTAATACCCGGTATATCCCAGTATGTATAGATGTCAGGCGTGCATTGCCGCTAATGGCGGATGACTTTTGCTTTTGTGGGTAGTACTGTTATATTTTGAATTTAACAAGTCTAATAATGTTGATCAATTTGAATGAAATTTTCAGCAATTCACTGGAGATATAGTTAAATAGAATACATGAAATTAAAATTTAATTTCTATTGAAATATGTCAGTTATCTTAGTTTATTTCCCTGTTGCGTTTTTAAAGTCATTCAGTGTGTGTGGTGACAATCCTGTCATTGGATTTAGACCAGTGAAATATATAAAGTTTGATTTGATTTGTAATTATGAGCTGACAGACTGCATTAATTTTGATGAGTGATATGAAACTACAACATTGGTTTTCTCCCAGTATTAAAGGTCATAATTTTTTTTTTCAGTTTGTTAAAGGACAGCTTTTGACAACTTGTATTTGAATTTGATGTCCAAATATTTAAGACATACTGCATAAAAAACTATCTCACCTTATCTGTATTTAATTTTCCATAAACAATATCATGTGTTTAATATTACATAACTATTAAAAAACACAATTATTGTTGAGTCCATTGTGTAATACAACAATTTAAATCAACACATTTTAACTAATTTATCAATATAACACAATGATCAGTAACATTACAGCCTCTGTATCCTTTTGTGCCCCAGTAAATAAGTAAACACAAGTTGTATTTCACTTTGTTCCTAACGTTAATTATTATTCGAAATCTCTTTCATGCATTAACATTTTGTTCAAATTCCATTTCTTGTTTCACTGTTGACAAACTTATCTAGTCACGTGCCAAAACAGGCCTCAGTATCTGATTGGCAAACAGCTACTAATAGTTTTCTTACTGATTCGCCTTTGCCATTCACAACATCTCGTTCACTTCATTAAAAATAAGCCCGAACAATGACAGGATTTGCCGAGTTTTCACAATTGTTGTCACCTTTGCTTGTTTTCTTACCTGGCCATTTTGAGCTCTACTGGCCTGCTTATGGGATGCCGAGTTGTCCGTCGTCCGTCCGTCGTCCGTTGTCCGTCGTCCGTCCGTCGTTAACTTTTATCTCGTTAAAACGATAGAGAGAGCCTTCATTTTTCATCTGATATTTACCAAACTTTACCAGATTGTTAATGTCAATGAAAGCTCGGACAAGTTCGAAAACCAGCCAAATCGGACCAGTATCAGCGGAATTATGGTCCTTGATTTAGATAAAAATGCTATATTTTGCCTCGTTAAGATGATAGGGCATTCATTTTTTATCCGATCTTTACTAAACTTTACCAGATTGTTAATGTCAATAATACCTCGGACAAGTTTGAAAACCAGCCAGATCGGACCAGTAACAGCGGAGTTATGGCCCTTGATTTAGTTAAAAATGCTATATTTTGCCTCGTTAAGGTGATAGAGCCTTCATTTTGCATCTGATCTTTGCCAAACTTTACCAGATTGTTAATGTCAATGAAAGCTCGGATAATTTGGAAAACCAACCAGATCGTACCAGTAACAGAGGAGTTATGGCCCTTGATTCAGTTAAAAATGCTATATTTTGCCTCGTTAAGACCATAGGGGCTTCATTTTGCATCCGATCTTTACCAAACTTTACCAGATTGTTAATGTCAATGATAGCTCGGGCATTTTCGAAAACCAGCCAGATCGGACCAGTAACAGCGGAGTTGTGGCCCTTGATTTAGTTAAAAATGCTATATTTTGCCTCTTTAAGACGATAGTCACTCGCTTCATTGATGTAATAAGAGCCATATTACCCAGTAGAGTGTACACAGGCCCTCTATGGCCTCTTGTTTTTAGTGAAGAATGGAATGTGATTGTTATTTAAAGGCTCATCAGACATCAGAGCCGCTCCACAAAGGACTTTGCCTTCGTTTTTAACCCGCTTAAGCACAACTATAATAGCCTTTGCGTCCATTGTATACCCAGATCAGCCTGCAAGTAACTTTATCACTTAAATCGAATGGTCTTTAATAATTCAAAGAAAGAACAGTCTATTATATATATGTTGCAGGTTAAGGGATAGATCTTCCTTTTGTTGTTGTATTGGGAACTGCTTAAAGTAGAGTCTGCTAACCAAAGTAGGAAGGTAATTCACCCGCCTAAAGGCTATTAAAGTAGCCAGTCTGCTAACCAAAGTAGGAAGGTAATTCACCCGCCTACCAGCTATTAAAGTAGACAGTCTGCTAACCAAAGTAGGAAGGTAATTCACCCGCCTACAGGCTATTAAAGTAGCCAGTCTGCTAACCAAAGTAGGAAGTTAATTCACCCCCCTACCGTCTATTTAAGTAGCTATCCCGTGAGCAACAGCCAAAGTTTACAACATTAGTACATCGTTTCTAAACCGGTTATAGTTCCTCTACCTTATTTTCTAAGAAGAGAATCGTCCTCAAGGATATGTACGGCATTATGTCTCAGGGTAGCCACGGACTCTGGAAAACAGGTAAAACATTAAAAATGGCCCAAAAACAATTTCTGCAAGGAAAAATCCGGGAATATGAGTGGGAAAAAAAGCAAAAAGCAGGGAAAAGTATGAGAATTTGATTTCTGCACTATCTTACACAAAACAAATTAATTTTGACACTTTTTTTTCATGAAAATGATTTTCATATTAATGCATCAATTGCAAACATTTTAGATGATATTCATTAAACAGTTAAAGAAAGAAACATTAAGAAATGCGAAAAAATCTATATATGCTTATATACGGTATTTGATGGTGAAGGTACGCCTGTAAGGAAAGGAATGAGGCGGTATATGTCTTATGTTAATCAAGGAAATCCAATGCTGGGTCAGGGAAAATCAGAGAAATATGAAGGATTTTTAGCTCGACTGATCAGAGATCAGCAGAGCTTATGCCATTGTGCGGCGTCCGTCGTCCGTCCGTCCGTCCGTCTGTCTGTCCGTCAACTTTTTTTGTAGCGACAACTCCTCTGAAACTACTGAATGGATTTCATGAAACTTTACAGAAATGTTGCCCATGAAGTCTAGTTGATCCTAGCAAAAATTCATGTTGATGTGAAATCCAAGATGGCCGCCAAATCTAAAAATAGGTTTTTAAAAAACAAGTTTGTAGCGACTACTTCTTTAAAACTATAAGTGATATTGATATGGGAATGTTTCTAAAATGATCAGCCTGACATGACATTGGTCCTTGTCGAAAATCGTTTTGATTCGACGTTAAACATGTAGCGACTACTCCTCTGAAACTACTTGACAGATTTTCAGGAAACTTCACAGGAATGTTGCTCTTGATGTCTAATTGATCCTAGCCAAATTTCAGGTCGGCCGAAAATTCAAGATGGCTGCCATGGCTAAAAATAGATTTTCAAAAAATACAAGTTTGTAGCGACTACCTCTTGAAAACTATAAGTGATATTGATATGGGATTTTTTCTAAAATGATCAGCAGTACATGAAGTTAGTCCTTGTCAAAAATTGTTTTGATTCGATGTTAAACATGGCTGTCAGCGGCCATCTTTGTTTACATAAAGTTATATAATGAAAACTTGTAGCGACTATTCCTCTGAAACTGCTTGACGGATTTTCATGAAACTTCACAGGAATGTCTTATTGATCTTAGCAAAATTTCAGGTCTGCCAGAAATTCAAGATGGCCACCACGGCTTAAAATAAATTTTCAAAAAACAAGTCTGTAGCGACTTCTTCCTGAAATCAAAATCAATCAGTAGAGCTTCAAGGTCATTGACCTCTTGTTATTGTTGAGATTTCTTTGACCTCCCAGAATTGTCTGGACTTTTAAACACCAGTGCATGGGACCGCCGGTTTACCCTCCGCTTTCAACGGACAAATCGGTGGGATTAAGTGCTCAAGGTTTTAACTGCGCAAAATTCTGTGGCAGCATTGCAAACTTGCCACCTTATGATTAGAAGTAAGAACACGCTGCCCAAACGGTAAGGAAAGATTTCAAAAGATTATTGAACATAATAATCAAAGGAGGCAATTATATCATTCCGCAGTTTGTGTCCAGACTGTACCTTCAAAACCCCTGCATGGATTTTTAATTGCCACAAGTGATCACCATAACAAGACGATGTGTCGCGCGTAAAACCCAGGTCCGTACCTCAAAGGTCAAAGTCACACTTGAAGTACATAGGTCAAAAACAGGTACACAATTTCATATAGTTATCGCACCGTCCGTTTGTCAATCCGTCCGTCCGTCATTCCGCAGTTCGTGTCCGGAGTGTACCTTCAAAACCCCTGCATGAATTTTTAATTAACTTGGCACAAGTGATCCCATAACAAGACGATATGTTGCGCGCAAAACCCAGGTCCGTACCTCAATGGTCAAGGTCACACTTGAAGTTCATAGGTCAAAAACAGGTACGCAATTTCGTGTCCGGACCGTAACGTCACAACTCCAGCAGGGATTTTTAAATAACTTGGCACAAGTGATCACCATAACAAGACGATGTGTCGCGCCCAAAACCCAGGTCTTCAAAGTCAAGGTTACACTTGGAGTTCAAAAGTCAAATTGTGTCCGGTCAATAACTCTGGCATTCATGGCTGATTTTCAAATAACTTGGCACAAGTGCTCACCACAACAAGACGATGTGTCGCACACAAAATGCAGGTCTGTGGCCCCAAGGTCAAGGTCACACTTACAGGTCAAAGGTCAAACTGTGTCCGGTCAATAACTTGCATGCCTGGACGGATTTTCAAATAAGTCACAAGTGCTCACCACAACCAAACGACATGTCGCGCACAAAATCTAGGTCCGTGGCTCCAAGGTCATACTTAGAGGTCAAAGATGACTTTGGGGGCATTTTGTCACTTGCAGTGATATTTCTTGTTTATAAATATATTTGAATTTCCTTGCTTTGTGAAAGTTTCATTATGCACTCTGTTATAAAGAAGAATTATCCTAAAATTAAAAAAAGCCATCACATTCAAAATTTAGAAAAGGTACCTTTAATTAGCCATTTAATTCATCAGAGATGACAGGCAATTCTATCACACTTGATTTTACAGCAGTAGTGAATGGATGTCTGGGTAAATCTGTGTCGAGGCAGGGTTGACTGCAAATGTCCAAAAGACATCAGGATTCTCAGGACTAGGAGTAAAGTGTACATACAGTAAGTCTCATATTCCATAACTTAACCTAATTACCATAACTGTTTCTGTGAGAGTATAGTTGTTGGCAGCTAAATTAATGTTAACTTTTATGCATTGTAATATTTTCTTGTGTAATTATGGGGAGCTGCTATTATGTGGGTCTGTGGGTTACAGGCTGCTGGCAACAGTTGTGGTCCTGAGTCATATTGCAAGTCGCACAATTTGCAGACCACATTTTTTGCATGGTTCAATGTTCAGTAATTGCAGTCTAGATGGTTTAGACAAATTATTTGATAAAAATAAAGCATTAGAAATAAAACAAAATATAAGTGCAGTTTATATAAAAAATTGTCACATCATTTTATACAAACTTCCTTGGACACCTGTACTCTCTTTGAACACATAGTCTTACTCTCTTGGACACCCAGTTTGTACTTTCTTGAAAACATAGTCTGTTCTCTATTGTACTCCCAGTCTGCAATCTCTTGGACTGTACTGTACTGTCTTGGACACACAATTTGTACTCACTTGGACACACAATCTGTACTCTTTTGAACACAGTCTGTACTTTCTCGGATTCCAAGTCTGTCACTCTCTAGAACATAGTTTGTTCTCTCTTGGACACCCAGTCTGTACTCTCTAGGACACCCAGTCTGTACTCTCTTGTACTCCCAGTCTGTATTCTTTTGGACACCCAGTCCACTCTCTTGGACACCCAGTATCTACTCTCTTGGACACTCAATCTGTACTTTGGACACCCAAGTTTACAGGAGCGCCTTGTGTGTCTTTTTTTATGTATAAAGTATACTTGTGTGACACCACAAGCAAGTATGTCTCTATGCGCAGGAAACAGTCTATTTCTTCATTTAAAGCAATAAAAAATTGCATTCACACAAGGGGAGGGGAGCTTGTGTGACTAAAATGTGTCCAAATGGTAAAAACGACACACAATATGTCAAAAACAGTCACACAAAGTACGAACGTACACACAAAAAACAGACACACAAGTTTTAGTCACACAAAGCCTGATTTTGTGTACGTCCGTCTGTACTGTCTTGGACACCAAAAAACAGATGACGGTGTAATGTTTACATATTGTTTACATGTAAGTATCATGGGCTACTTTCTGTTTTGAATAGCGGAGTTACAAACTCAATTTTAGCTCTACTGGCCTTTGGCCAGGAGGGCTTATGCGATCACTTTGTGTCCGTCATCCGTCCGTCCGTCCGAGTTTACAGGAGAGCCTTGTGTGTATTTTTTTGTGTATAAAGTATACTTGTGTGACTTTTTTTTCATGTGTGACTGACACACAAGCAAGTATGTCTCTATGCACAGGAAACAGTCTATTTCTTCATTTAAAGCAACAAACAAGAGGTCAATGACCCTGAAGCTCTACTGATCGATTTTGATTTCAGGAAGTAGTCGCTACAAACTGTTTTTTTGAAAATCTATTTTTAGCTGTGGTGGCCATCTTGAATTTCTGGCCGACCTGAAATTTTGCTAGGATCAATTAGACATCAAGAGCAACATTCCTGTGAAGTTTCATGAAAAACCATCAAGTAGTTTCAGAGGAGTAGTCTCTACAAGTTTTCATTATATAACTCTATGTAAACAAAGATGGCCACTGACAGCCATGTTTAACATTGAATCAAAATAATGTTTGACTCGGATAACCATCATGTCATGCTGATCATTTTAGAAAAAGTCCCATATCAATATCTCTTATAGTTTTCAAGAAGTAGTCGCTACAAACTTATTTTTTAAAAATCTATTTTTAACTGTGGCGGCCATCTTGAATTTCCGGCTGACCTGAAATTTTTCTAGGATCAATTAGACATCAATAGCAACATTCCTGTAACGTTTCATGACAATCCGCCAAGTAGTTTCAGAGGAGTAGTCGCTACAAGTTTTTACTATATAACTTTTTGTAAACAAAGATGGCCACTGGCAGCCATGTTTAACGTCGAATCAAAACGATTTTCGACAAGGATCAACATCATGTCATGCTGATCATTTTAGAAAAAGTCCCATATCAATATCACTTATAGTTTTCAAGAAGTAGTCGCTACAAACTTGTATTTTGAAAATCTATTTTTAGCCATGGCGGCCATCTTGAATTTCCGGCCGACCTGAAATTTTGCTAGGATCAATTAGACATCAAGAGCAACATTTTTGTGAAGTTTCATGAAAATCCGTCAAGTAGTTTCAGAGGAGTAGTCGCTACAAGTTTTCATTATATAACTCTATGTAAACAAAGATGGCCACTGGCAGCCACGTTTAACGTCGAATCAAAACGATTTTTGATAAGGACCAACATCATGTCATGCTGATCATTTTAGAAAAAGTCCCATATCAATATCACTTATAGTTTTCAAGAAGTAGTCGCTACAAACTTGTAATTTGAAAATCTATTTTTAGCCATGGCGGCCATCTTGAATTTCCGGCCGACCTGAAATTTTGCTAGGATCAATTAGACATCAAGAGCAACATTTTTGTGAAGTTTCATGAAAATCCTTCAAGTAGTTTCAGAGGAGTAGTCGCTACAAGTTTTCATTATATAACTCTATGTAAACAAAGATGGCCACTGGCAGCCATGTTTAATGTCGAATCAAAATACTGTTCGACTCGGATAACCATTATGTCATGCTGATCATTTTAGAAAAAGTCCCATATCAATATCACTTATAGTTTTCAAGAAGTAGTCGCTACAAACTTATTTTTTAAAAATCTGTTTTTAACTGTGGCAGCCATCTTGAATTTCTGGCCGATCTGAAATTTTGCTAGGATCAATTAGACATTAAGAGCAACATTCCTGTAAAGTTTCATGAAAATCAGCCAAGTAGTTTTAGAGGAGTAGTCGCTACAAGTTTTTACTATATGACTCTATGTAAACAAAGATGGCCGCTGCAGCCACGTTTAACGTCGAATCAAAACGATTTTCGACAAGGACCAACATCATGTCATGCTGATCATTTTAGAAAAAGTCCCATATCAATATCACTTATAGTTTTCAAGAAGTAGTCGCTACAAACTTGTATTTAAAAAATCTATTTTTAGCTTTGGCGGCCATCTTGGATTTCACATCAACATGAATTTTTGCTAGGATCAACTAGACTTCATGGGCAACATTTTTGTAAAGTTTTATGAATATCCATCCAGTAGTTTCAGAGGAGTAGTCGCTACAAATAAAAGTTAACGGACGGACGGACAGACGGACGGACAACGGACGCCGCACCACGGCATAAGCTCTGCTGATCTCTGATCAGTAGAGCTAAAAATTGCAGTCACACAAGGGGAGAGGGAGGAGCTTGTGTGACTAAAATGTGTCCAAATGGTAAAAACAACACGCAAGATGTAAAAAACAGTCACACAAAGTACGTACGTACACACAAAAAACAGACACACAAGTATTGAGTCACACAAAGCCTGATTTTGTGTACGTCCGTCTGTCTGTCCGTCTGTTAGCAATTTTATAAAATCGACATCTCCTCTGAAACCGCTTGAAAGATTTTGATGAAACATCATCACAATGTTACTTGGAAGGGCCCTTCTCAGATTTGGGTATTTCGCGGCCGCCAGTCATCCAGAATGGCTGCCATGGCTAAAACTAAATCAAATGTAACTAAATTTCAAACGACATTTCCTCCAAAACCACTTATTCCATTCTACTGAAATATCATATACATGTTCCTTGGGTTGGCCTCTATCAAGTTTGTGTTTTTCGTTATCTTCAAGTAATAAAAATGGCCGCCACGGTGACCCAAAGTTTACATAGAGTTATATAGGAAAAGGTTAAAAATTACATCTTCTCTGAAACCGCCAGAAAGATTTTGATGAAACTTAAACTAAATGATATTTGGGATAGTCCCTCTCAGATTTGTGTTTTTTGCGGCCGCCAGTTATCCAAGATGGCCGCCATGGCTAAAACTAGGTAAAATTTAAGTAAATTGCAAACGACATCTCCTCCGAAACCACTTATTCCATTCTTGTGAAATATCATATACATGTTCCTTGGGTTTGCCGCTATCAAGTTTGTGTTTTTCGTTATCGTCGAGTAATCAAAATGGCCACCACAGCAACCCAAAGTTTACATAGTTATATAGGAAAAGGCTAAAAATGACATCTCCGAAACCGCTTGAAGGATTTTGATGAAACTTAATCACAATGATCTTTGGGTTAGTCCCCCTCAGATTTGTGTTTTTGGGGCCTCCAGTCATCCATGATGGCCATCATGGCTAAACTTAGGTCAAATTTAAGGACATTTATCCAACGACATATTACCACTTATTCCATTCTAGTTAAATATCTTATACATGTTGCTGTTGTTGGCCTCTGTCAAGTTTGTGTTTTTCGTTGTCATCAAATATTCAAAATGGCTGCCACGATAACCCAAAGTTTACATAGAGTTATATAGGAAACATGTTTCTTGTGTTGGCCTCTGTCATGTTTATGCTTTTGAATCACATCATGCCAGTAGAGCGTCTACAGGCCCACTTGGGCCTCTTGTTTATAGAATGGCATTTTGTTTTTAAACAAATGCACTTAAATGTCATATCAGCAAACTGTAAACTTCATCACTGTTAGTTATTAAAATGTTTACAAGCTTTCATTTAAGCAACATTTATCTTTTATTTTTAAATCCCACCCCGTTAGGTGAGACATGTAAATCCGCGGATATCTTGTTATTGAATAAATTTGTCTTTTGGAATGCGACTACTGTATTCAGTCCTATTACCACACATGCCCCTAAAATTGCACAGTAAGAGCATTTCTGAGTCATAAAATGATTGTCCTTTTAAGTGCACAGTGATCTCCCTTTGCATCATTGTTTTCAAACACGTTGAGAAACCTACAAAGTCATTCACCTAATTTTTTAAGAGAGCTTCTGTATCATTTTGAACTATTAAGTTATCTGCCTAGAGGATGAAGGTCACATCTGCATTTCCTGTCATGTTGCGATAAACTACCATATAACTGTAACCAGAGTTTGATGGGTCTAGTACATACAGTTCATGAAAAATCAACCTAAATGCAAAACTTATTGTTGATGCCACTGTAGCTGCCATTGATGGAAAAGTAACACCTATGTCTCTTCTTTTTTCGTCGAAAAAGGCGAGGAAAAAGGGGCCTTTAATGTTATAACAATTGATGTAAGAATATCAATAGAATACGGTAATAGTATCGAAAGTTTTTCTAAAATTAACAAAACAAATGAATAAGTACTCAGAGAACAGGAAGACTATAACTATTGTTAGGCTTTGTATATATTTTGTGTTAGTACAGGTTACAGCCCTTAGTTTAAAATAATGTTTAAAAAAAAAAGTACATTAGGTGCTCATTAGGTGCCCATTAGGTTTTCATGCAGGGGTGGCATCTTGTGGCTTAAAGGCCGATCTTGTTCTCCTGGGGAAGACTGATTAAATTATCTAAAGCAGTACAATAACCATGTTTGTGGTTAGACAATGTGGTCAATAAATGGGGATAAACTCTGGTCAATGAATTAAAGACATGACTATCCTGAGGGCATTATCCCGTTTTAGCATTACATGTAGCACTAGATGTTCTTGGGATAAAATGGGAATTTACATTACCTTATAGCCTGCATATGTCAAAAAACTGTGTCACTCAGTTGCTTGATTTCTAAAAATAGTCTCACTATAATAGGTCATTCACATCAGCACAGGAGAATGTTATTGTATTCATTCCATAATTGCAATTTAAATACATGGCCAAGGCTATTTTGCGGCAGTGATGAACGTTCACAATACATGTGTTTGAAATGGCTAATAGCTAATTGCACCATTTTCTTATTATGGGTATTAAAACTGCCCATCACTAAAAGCCCCATGGTGCTATAACAATAGCCCATTATGGTACTATAACAATAGCGGTAATTCAAAACGTTCTGTCTGTTGGGCAATCAAATAATGCCTAAGCCTCGTTCTGGCCCATGGTGCTATAACAATAGCCCATGGTGCTATAACAGGCCCATTTTTTAATAGCATTGAAGCCCCCCCAAGAAAACCCTCTTCCCAGGGAAACTTCCACTAGAAGCATTGTTGTAATATATTTAGATAACAGACAAAAATGAATATCGTCACCCTATATAATACTGCTCGGCAATGTTTTGGGGGCAGTGTCTTAAAGCGGAAGTGTCTTAAAATAGGAACGCTCTTTCGAGTCAACGGCGAACAGTTTTAAATGCCAGAACTAATAGCACCATTTCCCTATTATCGTTACTGAAACTGCCCATCACTGATAGCTCCAGGGTGCTATAACACGAGTATTATATAGGGCGATGATACTAACATTTATGTATTTAAGTAACATAAATATGACTCTATATATTTCACGGAATGAATACAAGTTTAGGTTCATTCTGTTAGAAAAGCTGGAATTGAATTGAATGTTGTTTTACGGCTCATCAACACAGTACAGGTTATTTTGAGCCGCCCCAGAGAGATGGGAAGGATACATAGGAATCCGGGAACCTGTCCTACTCTTATTATCGAATAGATTCCTATGGTAGAGAAACTGGAAAGCTGCCGTATGACATTAGCTGTTGGAGCGCTTGTTAAATCTAGTTTATTCCGTTAGATATACGTTTTGCATGAATGCAGTATATAGCAAAGGGAGCAATTGTCACTAATGGATTGATTACAATTGGTGATCAAAGTATCCCTTGTTGGTCATTAAATGGTCATTGGGTACCTGTTACACTGTTACTACAGTAAAACAGTACCAACAATTGGTAAATGGTGCTATTAATTAACCGGCTACATATATATAATGCCAAAGGCTCAAGGTGATCTGTTGGGATCACTCTTCGTCCGTCGTCCATCGTCGTCAACGTTTGCTTCAAACGACTTCTCAGAAACCACTAGGCCAATTTTGACCAAACTTCACATGGTTGATCCATAGATAAATGCTTTTTAGATTTGTTAAAAATAAGTCGGTGCGACATCCAAGTTGGCCGCCATTACCATATATGGTCTTCTTTCTCAAGAACCGCTGGACAGATTTCGACAGTTTTTCTTTTAAAATGATCGCCAACGGCAATCAAGTTTTTTCAAATGAAGTTCCTGGGGTCAAAAATGACCTTGCCCTGGGGGTCAAAATTTTGTATATTGAGATTTTGCATGTTTTTCATAGACATATATAGGAAAAAACTTTAAAAAATCTTCTTCTCTGAAACCACAAGGCACAGAGCTTTCAGCTTATGGTCCTCTACTAAGTTTGTTCAAATGGTGACCTTGAGGTCTAATTTGACCCCGCCCCGGGGGTCACAGTTTTACATAGACTTAAATAGGAAAAAAAAAAAATCTTCTTCTCTGAAACTGCAAGAGCCAGAGGTTTGATATTTTGCGGTTACTATAAGATTATGGTCCTTTACCAAGTTTGTTCAAATGGTGACCCTGGGGTTACATTTGGCCCCGCCCCAGGAGGCACATGTTTTACATAGACTTGTATAGGGAAAAACTTAGCAAAAATCTTCTTCTCTGAAACTGCTTGAGGCAGATGTTTAATATTTTGCATTTGCTATAAGCTTATGATCCTCTACCAAGTTTGTTCAAATGGTGACCCTGGTGTCAAATTTGGCCCCGCCCTTGGGGTCACAGTTTTACATAGACTTATATAGGAAAAAAATTAAAAATTCTTCTTCTCTGAAACTACAAGAGCCAGAGGTTAAATATTTTGCATTTACTATATGATTATAGTCCTTTTCCAAGTTTGTTCAAATGGTGACCCTGGGGTCACATTTGGCCACGCCCCAGGGGTCACATGTTTTACATAGACTTGTATAGGGAAAAACTTTAAAAATCTCTGAAACCACAAGGCACACAGCTCTCATATATTACATGTAGCCCGGGGGTCACATTTGGCCATGCCCCAGAGGTTACACTCTAGCACCTTCATTTTGTATGGGATCTTTACCAAACTTTGTCAGTGTCTTTATATCAATGTTGTTAAACAACAGAAGGCCACATTTCTTGAACAATCTTAACCAAACTTGTACAGATTGTATATGACATAAGATTTCAAAGAAGTTTGATAATGGGCCATTACTCAGGTGATCGATATAGGGCCAACTTGGCCCTCTTGTTTAAATTTCTAGAGATGGAATAGAAGTCCTGGTGCAAAAAATGTTTTAACTGAATTAGAATTGTTTATCACCATAAATTATGTTTTAGTTTAATTCTTTCAGACAAACATAAATTATTTATCATCTAACTAATTTACAACCTTCTTATTTATAAATAATAACAAACAACTGTATAGTGGAGTGGTTATGTACAGGTAATACCCCTACACTTATAGTTATTAGCTCTACTGGCCAAGGGCCAGCAGATCTTATGGGATGGCGAGTTGTCCGTCTTCCGTCCGTCCGTCGGTCGTTAACTTTTGTCTCGTTAAGATGATAGGGCCTTCATTTTTCTTCCGATCTTTACCAAACTATAACAGGTTGTTAATATCAATGAAAGCTCGGACAAGTTCGAAAACCAGCCAGATCGAACCAGTAACAGCGGAGTTATGGCCCTTGACTTAGTTAAAAATGCTATATGTAGCCTCGTTAAGACGAAAGGGCCTTCATTTTTCATCCGATCGTTACCAAACTTTACCAGATTGTTAATATCAATGAAAGCTCAGAAAAGTTCAAAAACCAGCCAGTTCGGACCAATAACAGCGGAGTTACGGCCCTTGGTTTAGTTAAAAATGCTATATTTTGCCTTGTTAAGACGATAGGGCCTTCATTTTTCATCCGGTCTTTACCAAACTGTACCAGATTGTTACTATCAATGAAAGCTTGGACAAGTTCGAAAACTAGCCAGTTCAGACTAGCAACAGCAGAGTTATAGCCCTTGATTTAGTTAAAAATTCTATATTTTGCCTTGTTAAGACGATAGGGCCTTCATTTTTCATCCGATCTCTACCAAACTTTACCATCTTGTTAATATCAATAGAAGCTCGGATAAGTTCAAAAACCAGCCAGATCGGACTAGTAACAGCAGAGTTATGGCCCTTGATTTAGTTAAAAAGGCTATATTTTGCCTCGTTAAGACGATAGGGTCTTCATTTTTCATCCGATCTTTACCAAACATTAGCAGATTGTTAATATCAATGAAAGCTTGGACAAGTTCGAAAACCAGATCGGACCAGCATTAGTGGAGTTATGGCCCTTGATTTAGTTGAAAAAGGGTATATTATGATAGGGCCTTGATTTTTCGTCCGATCTTTACCAAACTTTACCAGATTGTTATTATAAATGAAAGCTCGGACAAGTTTGAAAACCAACCAGATCGGACCAGTAACAGCGGAGTTATGGCCCTTGATTTAGTTAAATATGCTATATTTTGCCTCGTTAATACTACGATAGGGCCTTCATTTTTCATCCGATCTTTACCAAACTTTACCAGATTGTTACTATCGATGAAAGCTCCAACAAGTTTCAAAACCAGCCAGATTGGACCATTTACACCGGAGTTATGGCCCTTGATTTTCTGAAATATGCTATATTTTGGCCTCCTTAAGAAGAAAGGGCCTATATTTGGCCAGATTTCAGTGAAACTTTTCAAGGATGATCAGTACCAATTATAGTTGTACATATCGTCACCGTGTTCCGGTTTAATGATTTTGGTGGAGTCCCTTTAAAGGTTTTAATACACAAACTTTGTCTGGACTAGTTCTCCTGAACCCATGGCTGGATTTTAACAAAACTTGACAAGGATGATCAGTATCAGGTCTAGTTGTGCAAATCATTGCCATGTTTCGGTTGAATGATTTTTGGCAGAGTTATGGCCCTTTAAAGGTTTTAATACACAAACTTTGTCTGGACTTGTTCTCCTGAACGCCTCCCCACATTTCAACGAAACTTTACAGGGATGATCAGCAGCAAGCATAGTTGTCCATATCTTCGTGGCATTCCGGTTAACAGATTTTTGGTGGAGTTATGGCCCTTTAAAGTTTTTTGATACACAAACATATTCCGGGCTAGTTCTCCTGAACCCCTGACTGGATTTTAACGAAACTTGACAAGGATGATCAGTATCAAGCCTAGTTGTGCATATCTTCGCCATATTCGTGTTAAATTATTTTTGGCAGAGTTATGACCCTTTAAAGGTTTTAATAGCCAAACGTTGTCCAGATTAGTCTCTTCTGAACTCCTTGCTGGATTTCAACGATTCTTGATGGGGATGATCAGTACCAAGCCTAGTTGCACCTGTCATTGCCGTGTTGTGGTTGAATGAATTTTGGCAGAGTTATGACCCCTTAAAGGTTTTAATACACTAACTTTGTACAGACTAGTTCTCCTGAACCTCTGGCTGGATTTCACCGAAACTTGTCAGGGACAATCAGTACCAAGCCTAGTTGCGTATGTCATCACCATGTTCTGGTTGCACGATATTTGAAAGAGTTATGGCCCCTTATACATAAACTTTATCTAGAGCCAGTAGAGCGTCCACAGGCCCTCTTGGGCCTCTTGTTTTATATCAGTATGATTACATTCACTGACTGTGGTATTGTGTGTCCGTCACTTATACAATCACTTATGAACGAATATCACAACACAAGGTGGTGTAGGCCCTGTAAAGTGTTCCAGAAACCATAATCACTTGTCGAAACATCAAATGAAGTACAACTCGCTCATGCGCATAAACAACAGAAAATTGTTTGATCTGAAATACAGGAAAATGTTATCAAATGTTCAAACAATTAATGGAAGGTCAGATATCGGATATTTTAAGCAAACTTGAAATATTAACATTTTCAAAATAATGGGTGGGTGGTTCGCGCAGCTAAACAAGAGTATCTACCCGTATCTAACCTCGAATGCCAATTACACGTGTAACAGCAGCTTATATAGTAGCCGCTGTTCAACCAATTACCATAAATTGGTATATCTACTGCTATGTAATAAAACCAGTTATAACTATAAAATGATAGTAAATAAATTTATGTTTTAGTTCAATTATTTCAGACGAACATAAATTATTTATCATCTAACTAATTTATAACCTTCTTATTTATAAATAATAACAATCAACTGTAGTGGTTATGTACGGGTAATATATTTATCAAAAGGAAACGTCCGGGCATATATTTTATGTAAACAAGCGATATGTATAATAGAATAAGCCAAATTAAAATCTTAGGTTTAATGAAACGGACTGTTTCAATTCTGCACTTTAACATAGCAGTCTGTGGCTATATCGCTTTCCGCTGCCCATGTTTCTTTATTACTCTATCCGGAACACGCCTAGCGGCTGCACTTGTTGCACCACCTGATCTAAGTGATATACACTTCTCAAAACTGCTAACTACACCGCTACGTTTTGGGTTATATATATCGATGGGTTGAATGTTTTTCAATAAAATAAAAAGGAAATACCAATTCAATCATTTTTACATCATTTCATTTTATTTTTTTCATGGGCAATGCTAGAACTAAACCACAATAAGCAATTACAAACGACCCATGTAAACACTAAAGTCACACTTTTCCCATATCTACATGTAGATATGGGAAAAGTGTGACTTTAGTGTTTACATGGGTCGTTTGTAAAACCACAATAAGCAATTACAAACGACCCATGTAAACACTAAAGTCACACTTTTCCCATATCTACATGTAGATATGGGAAAAGTGTGACTTTAGTGTTTACATGGGTCGTTTGTAATTGCTTATTGTGGTTTAGTTCTAGCATTGCCCATGAAAAAAATAAAATGAAATGATGTAAAAATGATTGAATTGGTATTTCCTTTTTATTTTATTGAAAAACATTCAACCCATCGATATATATAACCCAAAACGTGAGCGGTGTAGTTAGCAGTTTTGAGAAGTGTAGTCCAAACTAAGATTTATCTAAACCAGTTTATATACATTTTATAGAAATATAACAAAAACGTAATCTGCTTAGTCAGCAAGGATTTACTTCCCTTTGTAAAAAAATCATTGGTTTCACCTAATATGAATTGTATCCGTACAATAAAAGTATGCATTTCACAAAATAGTATATATTAGAAAATGTAATTGCATTCCGCAGTCAGCAATCATTGCATACCGCAAATAACAATCAAGTGCTTTCCTCATATAAAAATCACTGCAGTCTGCAGTCAACAATCATATCATTCCGCAATTAGTAATCACTGTGTCTCACAGTCAAGAATTCATGGCATTCCGTAATTAATAATGATGTAAGTGAATGTATTTAGATTTATCTAAATCAATTTCCGAAACATTTTGTAGAAATATAACAAAATATTATCTGCTTAGTCAGCAAGGATTTACTTCCCTTGTTAAATCGTTGGTTTCACCTAATATGAATTTTATCCGTACAATAAATGTATGCATTTCACAAAATAGTATATATTAGAAAATGAATTTGCATTTCGCAGTCAACAATCATTGCATACCGCAAATTACAATCAATTGCTTTCCGCATATAAAAATCACTGCAGTCGCATTCAAAAATCATTGCATACCGCAAATTACAATCAATTGCTTTCCGCATATAAAAATCACTGCAGTCGCAGTCAAAAATCATTGCATTCCGCAATCAACGATCATTGCATTCCGCGATAAGTAATCACTGCATCCCGCAGTCAAGAATTCATGGCATGCTGCAATCGATACACTGCTCCCCAGTCAATGATCACTGCATTACACAGTCAAAAATCACTGCATTCCACAGTCAACCATCACTGTATTCCACAGTTAACACTCACTGTATTCTGCAGTCAACAATCACTGCATTCCACAGTTAACAATCATTGCATTCTGCAGTTAACAATCACTGCATTCTGCAGTAACAATCACTGCATTCTGCAGTCAACAATCACTGCATTCCACAGTAATCACTGAATTCTGCAGTCAACAATCACTGCATTCCAGTCAACAATCACAGCCTTCCACAGTTAACAATCACTGCATGATGCAGTTAACAATCGCTGCATCCCACAGTCAGTAATCACTGCATTCCACAGTCAACAATCACTGCATTCTGCAGTAACAATCACTGCATTCCCAGTTAACAATCACTGCATTCTGCAGTCAACAATCACTGCATTCCATAGTAATCACTGCATTCTGCAGACAACAATCACTGCATTTTGCAGTTAACTATCACTGTTTTCCACAGTTAACAATCACTGCATTCCACAGTTATCACTGTATTCCGCAGTCAACAATCACTACATTCCACAGTTAACAATCACTGCATTCCACAGTCAATGATCACTGCATTCCGCAGTCAATGATCACTGCATTCCGCAGTCAATGATCACTGCATTCTGCAGTCATCAATCACTGCATTCTGCAGTCAATGATCACTGCATTCTGCAGTCATCAATCACTGCATTCTGCAGTCAACAATCACTGCATTCTGCAGTCTACAATCACTGCATTCTGCAGTCAACAATCACTGCATTCTGCAGTCTACAATCACTGCATTCCACAGTTGACACTTACTGAATTTAAGCAAGAATACTTATCATTTATCTTCCTAATGTCGGCAGCTGAGGAACAGTGGCACCTTATCGGTTGATGGTGTCGTAAAACGATCTTCTTCTGGTAGTCTCCCAAGCCCCACACTCATGGCAAAAGTGACCCCTGTATCCGCACACGAAACAGACGTCTCTGGGTCTACTTTGTCTGAGTCTAGTTTCGAACTAATCCGTGGCTGCATCGCCTGTTATTGGAGCCCAAACGTGGCTTTTCGTACACAGGCCTGTAAAATTCCACTCGTCAGGACGAGTGACTTGTCAGGCCGGGCGAGAGGATATTTCCTTCTGGTCATCCTTACGGACGAGTGACTTTTGACATTAGTAACAAAATACTAAGTCTTTATTGTTTCCTTTTATTCTGGCAAAGAAATTCCACAAAGCGTTAACATGAAAATATTGGTTACCCATGGTTACTTTGGTGATAGGGTATTAAAGTTGAGATTTCTTAAGTTCGTAGACTGTGTCGGGATGGAATTATCCAATACTAAATTAGTAGTTTTTATCAGTCACTGTAACCGGACCATTATACTTGATATGACGACATTTTCCCGTAAAATTGTCGAAGAAATAGACATGTCTATAGAATGTTTTTGGAGGAGAGCTGGTGGAGATGATGAAAAAATACAAATAAAGAAAGTGAATAGACAATTGCATGAATTAAAACTGCAATAAAAGCAGTATGATAGTACCACATGCTAGCGTGTTTTGCAGGAGAAAAGACTGGAGGTTACACAGTTGTATTATCACTGTGACTTACATAAACAGTTGCTTTTAAAATGTTAAAATGATGTCATATCTTATTGTAAGTGCCTTTCATAATCAAGTGGACAAGCTAGTCATACCTTAGATGGGATCTAGTCATTTATTTGATACTTTGATGATGTTACGTGTAGTTTGTTTATCTAAATAAAGTGTTCTTGATTGACACTGATTTACCTTGTCTAGCACTAGCGGTAAGCAAAATTATGAAGGCAAATTTGTTCAAAATTGAGGGCGAGTACAAATTTGATAAGGGCAAGTGGATTTATTTTTCACCAATCCTGCAGGACTAGTTGTACAATTTTTACAGGCCTGGTACTCATTGACAGAAAGCCGGCCCCCGGGGGAAATGGGGAAATTCTGCAACTTGAATCAATTTATTTCTATGTTTATCTTTAGAAATAAGACCGTCCAATGTTTCCAAATTATCAGCAGGGATGTTAGACTTAGCAACCACTTCTAGTCGGTACAAAATATTGTTGTTGAATGAATACTGAATCCTATTTCTTGAACTTAGGAACTGACTCTTTGTTTTTAAACTCAGATCTTTCTTAAATTCTTTTAACTGACTGTTCAAGTAATGTCTAAAGAGCGAAAACGCTTCAATAGCAGATTATCCTCCCCCGGGGACTTATCGCTAAGGTCTGGTCTCAGGTCCCTATCAACACCAATGCCTCTATGTGTTGAACAATTTTGTCCCCGTTGATCATCACACCCAATATGGCCGCCTTCCATAAAATACAGAAGCGCGCAGCTAAACAAGTGTATCTACCCGTATCTAACCTCGAATGCCAATTACACGTGTAACAACGGCTTATATAGTAGCCGCTGTTCAACCAATTACCGTAAATTGGTATATATACTGCTATGTAATAAAACCAGTTAGTATTAGTAAAACGATAGTAAATAAATTAAGCCTTTGGGAAATAAAGAGACTTGTGTACTAACATAAAATACAATCTTGACTTGAACAAAAAAAAAAAAGTGGACTAAAAATAAGTGAAAATCAAGTTTTTTTAACCCTTAACCCGCTAAGCACAACTATAATAGTCTCTGCGTCCATTGTAAACCCAGATCTGCTTAAAATTGCTATTGTATGATTTTGGCCGAAAACTGATCAGGAATCTATTGAATTTGATTGTGCTTCTATTGTTCAATGGCACAATATTTTCTTGAAATTTGCAGTCTTATTGTATGACATCAATATCAATCTGTGCCATTGAAAAACCATACACAAAAACAACATATTTTCATCACTGTCATTTAATGCCTTTAGTTCCGAAAATTCAGTTTTTATATTCGCCCCTATCTGGCTCAAAATCAAATCATCGCCTTCACCCATTTTGACTGCTATAGTTCAGCACAAAAATAAACTTCAAAAATAAACTTCTGTGTAAATTTTGTCGCCGAAAATCTGCGAATCGACTACACATTACCAAATATGGAAACCACGACTATACATCCCCAAATATGGAAAAACAGCATTCTTTGACATTGGATTTGTGCAATAATATGCAAGGACTGCAACACCCTATACGCTTTTTGCACATGCGTAGTTGGATAAATGGCTAAGGTACAAAACAGTTATAGCATATTTTTTCTCATATATACAATTTATACTGCACTCTCGGGCCTCTGGCCCTCGAGAAGCAGTATAAATCACAAATACTCAAAAAATAATGCTGTAAATATTACTTATTTAATTGATATTTTTAAAGATCCCTGTTGTTGTCTTGGTGTGAAATTAGGTACCAGATAAACTGCTTTAAAACTGCTGACAAAAATTCTTTATCAGCCCTTGCTGTGTATAAGTTACAAGAAAGTGTATACAGCAGATGGCTTTATCTAACAAACACCTTACAGAGCTGACTGACTCAGTTCTCACACAATTACCATGAAAAGCATGCTGATATTTATTGCATTTGTGAAAAATCTAGAATTAGGCTGCACAATAGAGGTATTAGGGATGTAATGAAAGAAAATTGGACAAAATGCCTGCAGCAACTCTGGATATAAGGGTAGGTATACTTATACTACAAAGAATGTGTTAAAACGATTTGAATTTATAACTGCTTTTCTTTATCCTATAGCAGTAGAAATGACTTACCTTATTACCTGATTTGTCAACGTTAAATGCCATAATAGGTGTAATTAATTGAGGAAGAAAGGAGGGCAAATGTCACAGATGGGATAAATGAAAATTGGATAGAAGAAATGGAAAAATGGTAGTAGCGATCAGCATGCAGAATTTACAGTCTGCTAAAAAAAAAAAATATGGACGAATATTTTCAAAAGACTGGAGTTCTAACATTACTGTATTGACTACATTAAAAGTGTGAAAACTTTGAAAACAACTTTGTTGCAACAAATTCCTCTTGTCACAGGAATGATTGTAGATTGGAAATTGAAAAAGTGTGTAAACGGTTAGTTCAACAGACGGTTAGTTCGCTCTGGAATAAATGAAGATGAAAAAGTAAGTCACAACTGGAAGTCAAATATATACAGGAGGAGAATTGCTGTTTTTCTTCTTATATTTTGCAGGGAATACTAGTGTCATAGATTAAGGACTATTGGTCAGCCATCTTTGATCCAAAAAATCCAAAATCGATGAGATATGGTCAAGTGATTTTTTCAAGGATGTGTGCAATTTAGGCACGAGCAATGTCAACCATATAGTACATGACAGTAATTCAACACTATTGATGTGAACACAATATTAGAAAGAATACTTATATGGCAGAAATTGTGCGCTTTATATTCAAAAAGTTTCGTGCAGTTTTACTCAAAGTTGTTTTGTTTTTTATGTGAAATAAACTGGTCCATTATCCAGCGAGCGCAGACGAGACATCATTTTTGAATAAAATAAACCATGTTATCACATCATCCAAAATTCGAAGTACACCATTTGTTAAAAAAAGAAGATATTCTTTCAATGGCATGTACTTTCAAAATAATCTCACTGACAGGTTTTAATTGTCAAACTATTATAAATGGCAACTATATTTTTGGTTGTATTAAACACAGCTGAGTGACTGTTGTGAATAGAAACATGGCAAAACAAGAGTAATTTATTATTATATTCGAATAAAAACAGCACAAACTAAATAATAACATATGAATACGATCAAATGACCTGTTTATCCGAATTTTTCACCATACCGCATGGTTTCAATTTACAATTCACGTGCATGCTTTTCATGTGTATCATTTGTGTGTGTTGAAGGCACATGGCGTATAAAGAAAATCTTCATTTTTAACAATGGTGTACTTCGAATTTTGGATGATGTGAAAATGAAAACATGGCTTATTTTATTCAGAAATGATGTCTCATCTGCACTCGCTGGATAAATGGACTATTTTATGGACCAGTTTATTTCACATAAAAAACAAAACAACTTTGAGTAAAACTGCACGAAACTTTTCAAATATAAAGCGCACAATTTCTGCCATATAAGTATTCTTTCTAATATTATGTTCACATCAAAAGTGTTGAATTACTGTCATGTACTATATGGTTGACATTGCTCGTGCCTAAAATGCGTACATCGTTGAAAATATCTCATCGATTTTTGATTTTTTGGATCAAAGATGGCTGACCGATAGTTCATAGTCCTTAAGGGCTATTGGTCAGCCATCTTTGATAAGAAAATCCAAAATGGATGGGGTGTGGTTAATTGAAATTTTCGTCCAAATGCATATTATTATAGGCATGAACAATGTCAATGATATAATAAACCACAGTAATTCAACACTATTGATGTAAACATAATATCAGAAACAATATTTATTTTTACAGAAATAGTGCCCTTTATATTCGAAAGGTTTAGTACAATTTTACTCGAAGATGTTTTGTTTTTTATGTTAAATAAATTTGTCCATAGAATTGTCCATTTATCTAAAAATGGCACACGAGACATTTCTAAATAAAGTAAGCCATGTTTTCACATCATCCAAAATTCGAAGTACACCATTGTTAAAAATGAGTCAGTGCCACCATACAATAGCACTGAGATTATTTTGAAAGAACATGCCATTGAAAGAATAGCTTGGTTTTTGTCTCGCCTTTTTGAAAAAATGCGAGACATAGGCGCCGCTAATGTTGGCGGGCTCGACATCGTCATCATATTGTATTATAACTTTTTTGTCCTTGGGAGTAGAATGTTCAAATGTCATATATAATCTCCTGGCCATTGTCACCAAATATTGACAGTACATGTATTTAAGTGACCTTGACTCCGACCCAGGGTCAGTTGGAGGGCTGGAAGTTATTGGCATTAGGAAAGACAATGACCTGGAGGTTATATATAAGGATAAGAAAGTTACAATGCATATGTTAGCTTTAACATTTTTGTTAACATTTTTATTAACATTTTTGTTAACCATTTTGTAAGGGGTTTGGTTAAGATATTTGTTAAGGTTTTGGTTAAATTTTGCATTAAAGTTCTTATAACTTTGGAGTAGTGTGTTCAAATTTCATCCCCCCAGTTGGTGGTGGGGTGTTAAGAATCACCGACTGCTCGTTACTTAGCAGAGGGGTAGAACCCCCCCCCCCCCCCCCCCCCCCCCCGAAATGTAACCCACCTGTTGACCGTGGGTGGCGACCCGTGTCGTTGGAGAAGGGAGTCCTGGTGGTTGAGTGGCGTGGAGATCTGGTAGTTACCTCCACGTTGCAACACACCACTTTGGTCCGGACTTCAACTAGACGGGCGGTCAGATTTGGCCCGATCTGATCAATCGGTTTGTCACGCCAGCTATAAGAGATCCAACCTTATTATTCAGACAGTACCAGTACACTGTATCTTAACTTACTTTTTATATTGTTCTACTTTAAACATTATATAGATAGGGTCTTTTATGGCGGTGGCGCACGGGCTAATCATGTATTTCAAAACGCTATATGGCTATACTTGTGCCACTTTTTAAGCGGAACATAAGTGCGGCTCTTTGACTTTTTAGTTAAGGGGTTATGTCCGCTGGGTGGTATGGGGGGTCTGATGCGTTAGCTTTATATGAGTATACCTTCTACGTATTCTTGGCATTTTGCTGTTGGATATCCACAGCAAATGTCCCCTTGTTGGACTCCGAGGTGGGTGAGAAGCGTGGAAGATGAATTCTTAACGCCACATCATGGCATCACAAAACGCACAAACTACTAACAAACGAAAAAAAACAGAACATGAATCTGATACTGAGGAACCAGTCATCAATCAAGCCTTTCCTCGTTTTCTCATTATCGCATCGGAAAACGGGGAAAAACCTATTACAGATATGTCACCTTTCGTTATCGAGAAAACTGTCCATTCAATTGCTGGACATGTAAAACAAAATAAAAAATTAAAAAACAAAACTCTCCTGATTGAAACAGAAAAAAAAATCCCATTCGGATACTTTATTAACACTAACAAAAAATTTAAACACCAAAGTAAAATGCTATCCTCACACCTCTATGAACATCTCCAAAGGCGTCATCAGGTGCCCGGATCTCTCCGGAGTACCTGAAGACGAAATTATTCACGAGCTTGTGCCACAGTTGGTAACTGCAGCTCGCCGAATAACCATAAAGAGGAATGATAACATTATTAATACAAATACTATCATACATTTGCAACACCCGTCTTACCAAAAACAATAAAGGTGGCATATCTGCAATTGCATGTTGACGCCTACATCCCAAACCCGTTACGTTGCTACAACTGCCAAGCATTTGGGCACCACAACTCCAGGTGTACTAAAGAAGAACGTTGTGGTAAATGTGGCGAGTCTGCATTCAAGCATAACGAATCAGATTGTCCTAACAAACTCAAATGTACCAACTGCGGTCTAGGACATCACGCAAATTCAAAATCATGTGAAAAATTTAAAAAAGAAAAAGAAATCGTAACAGTTAAATATACACGAAACATTCCCTTTCCAGAAGCAAGAAAATTGATTGAAGAAAAATATAAAATTTCAAGTCCGACCTCTTACGCATCTATTCTCAAAACAACAGCAACACACACAGAATGCAGGGATGCAAGTACGCAATACGAACCACAGCCAGAAATTCAAAATACAAAGAATACTTCCTCAGTATCAAATCCAAACAAAAGTCAACAAACACAACTTAACAAACCAAAATTAAACTTTTCATCTTATCAATCTTTTTCATTTAAATCAAACACAAAATCGGCAAGCTCTGGCAATGTCAAGAGCATGTCAATTTCTCAGAATTGGAAAGGGGGTTCTTCTAAGACTGTGAAGTCTAGTAGTTCCCCAGTCGTAAAGCCTAATACTTCCTCGGTTGGAAGGCCTAGTGCTGCTCCAACTAAGGAAGTTGGAAAGCCTAGTGCTTCTCCAACTAGGGAGCACAAGGAGCAGCCAAAGGTGTCTAACAGCCCTATTGAGCTGCATAACAAATTCGAACAGCTCATGGACATTTCAGAGCCAGCAGCTTCACTGCCACTTCCATCCTCGCATGAAAAGTTAGTTGAGGTGCCACTTCAGCTGACTTCTTCCAGGGAGGAGGATTCATCAGTGGAGATGTCGCTGCTTGAGTCTCCTAAGACCACTCCTAAATCTAAGGCCAAAAATAAAATTGAAATTAAAAGTCGCCTTAACGCTCAATAGTGGGTAAAACTAATAAGATCATTAAATGGAATTGTCGAGGTTTGAAACCAAATTATGATGAAATCAGCTTAATTTTAAATGAACACAACCCTATTGCCTTTTGTCTTCAAGAAACATTCTTGAAGACAAGTGATAAGATATCTTTTAAACAATACTCACTATACAATCATATTTGTGATACCGGGGACAAGGCGACTGGTGGAGTTTCGATAATCGTTAATCGAAACATTCCTCACAGACCTGTTGCGTTAAAAACAAATTTGCAAGCTATTGCGGTCAGTGTTACTATGCACAGAGTCATAACAATATGTTCCTTATATTTACCACCTAGTTCCTCACTAGACCCTAAAGCTCTCAATCACCTAGTTGCACAATTGCCATCACCTTTTATACTCTTGGGTGATTTTAATGCACACAACTACATCTGGGGTTGTAAAGCTATAAACGATAAAGGCAAGAAAATTGAGGATTTCTTAGCCAAAAACAATTTGTGTCTTTTTAATAATAAGTCACATACTTATTTACATCCTGCTACAGGCTCTCATTCTTCCATTGATTTAACAATATGTGATCCAACGCTTTTGATGGATTTTTCGTGGAGTGTTGGAGACGACCTCTGTGGAAGTGACCACTTCCCCATATTTCTTGAAAATATCGGCCCTCCACTTCTCAAAAAAACACAACGATGGAAACTTCGCAAGGCTGATTGGACTACGTTTCAATCTCTTTGCGAGGAACAATTAAAGCCTTCCGTTTTCGAGGATGTCGAAGATGCAACTGCTCTTTTTACCAAAATTCTTCACGATATAGCTGATCAAACCATTCCAAAAACCTCGGCAAATCCTAAACGCCCACATAAACCATGGTACGACGATGACTGCAAAAAGGCAGTCAGCGATCGTAAAGCTGCATTAAATCATTTTAACTTGCGGCCAACTCAAACAAATTTAGATAACTTTAGAGTTTTTCGTGCGAAAGCCCGTCGTACTATTAAGGATAGCAAGAGGAAATCCTGGAGATCTTACGTCTCTAGGATGAATTCTCGCTCATCTCTTAAGAAGACATGGGACATTGTCCGGAAAATAAGTGGTAAAGGTAATTCTAGTTCTGTAAATCATCTTAAAACAGATAATGGAGATATAACATCGGTCAAAGATATTACAAACACTTTGGCAGAAACCTTTTCAAAAAATTCTTCTTCTGAAAATTGTCAATCAAATTTTCTGAAAAATAAGAAACAAAAAGAACAGAAGAAGCTGAACTTCAAGTCAAAAAATTGGAAAAATACAATAAACTATTCACTCTCAAAGAACTTCGAGAGTCCCTTAAAAAGGCTCATGATACATCAGCTGGTCCTGATGATATCCATTATCAATTACTAAAACATTTACCTGAATCCTGTCTCTCTACCCTTCTTGATATATTTAATAAGGTTTGGGTGACGGGAATCTTCCCCGATTGTTAGCGGGAAGCAATCGTTATTCCAGTCCCCAAACCTGGAAAGGATCATACGGACTCAATAAATTATCGCCCAATCGCTTTAACGAGTTGTATATGTAAAACCATGGAACGAATGATTAATGAGAGACTCGTTTGGTACCTGGAGTCCAACAAACTGATAACAAAGTATCAAAGTGGATTCCGGCGCCAACGAGGCACAACAGACAATCTCATACGATTTGAATCGTTTATTCGGGAAGCTTTCATAAAAAAAGAACATTTAGTCACTGTATTTTTTGACTTGGAGAAAGCTTATGATACTGCATGGAAGTACGGTATTATGAATGATCTACATGACATTGGTCTTAGAGGCCGATTACCCATTTTTATAGAGAAATTCTTAGACGATAGACAGTTTCGTGTCCGAATGGGTTCAACCCTCTCTGATATTCATGAACAGGAGATGGGTGTTCCACAGGGCAGCATACTATCTGTCACACTTTTTATTACACCTTATCATCCCTTATTTTTTAATAGTTTTATCTTTATATATTTACATTAATTTTTAATTAATACTTCATTTTTCATCAATTTTTGCGCACAATATGACCTATTTATGTGTCGACGTGCCGTAAAACACCATTCAGTCAAATTTCATATATAACATCACAGGTTATTGATCTTCTTATTACAGTACGTATCACCCTCCAACTGACCCTGTGTCAAGGTCAGTTGCCTTTTAAATACATGTACCGTCTCCCGAAAAAATGTGTTAAAGTGTGTTAAATTCTTATAACATTTTTGTTCTTTGGAGCAGAGTGTTCAAATTTCATATATAACATCCTTGTCATTGTCCGTCTTAATGCCAATAACTTCCAGCTCTGCAACTGACCATGGGTCGGAGTCTAGGTCACTTAAATACATGTACCATCTTCAAAAACTGTTAAAATGTGCGTTAAATTATTTTACTTTTTTGGCCTATAGAGTAGAGTGTTCAAATTTCATATACATGTATAACATAACTGGTCATTGTTCTTATTACAATAACTTTCCAAATGACCCTGTGTCAAGGTCATTTGTCTCTTAAATACATGTACCGACTCCAAATTTCACAATACATCTAATATCTCCAAATTTCAAATTAGACTATGTTGAGCAATGTAAAATTGTGGAGTACCAGATTTCATATCTAAACTCACTGCCACTGGACATTGTTCTTGCCCATCCATAAACTATATTTCGCTTCTGTTTTAAATGCATACACATTTCAATCTCTGTACATTTCAATGTGAGTTTTATAAGGTTTAACGGGAACATAATTACCTGGCAACTGCAGATGGGTATTTTGATACTCGAGTAAAAGTTTATCCTTTATAATTGCTTTTGTTTCAAATTAACTGCTATAGAACAACTTTTTTTTATTGGTTTTATGTCTTATAAATACAGACATTACAAACAGAAATTGAATTGATTGAACTGGATTTTATAGTCGCACCAACAGCTAAGGTCATATGGCGACTTTCCAGATTCCATTGATGGAGGAAGACCCCAGGTGGGCGGGCACCTGGGTAGAACCACCGACATTCCGCAAGCCAGCTGGATAGCTTCCTCACATAAAGATTCTTAGGCCCCTGAGGGATCGAACCTACAGTGGTGAGGGGCAAGTCAGAGACGTTAACCACTCGGCCACGGACGCCCCACAAACAGAAATGGAGATTAAGCTGTCAAATATAATTACTATTGTATTGTGTTACAGTACAGACTGTCAAATTCATTTGCAATAACTCTTTCATATTAGTTTGAACTTTTTTATATGGATTGTAAAAATCACTCTCAATGTCTTCCTCGGTAGAATTGAATTGAATTGAATGTTGTTTAATGGCTTATCAACACAGTATAGGTTATTTAGAGCTGCCCCAGAGAGGGGAAGGATGCATAGGAATCCAGGAACCGTGCCCTACTCTTATTATTGAATAGATTCCTTTAACGTGCTCTGAGGATAGACCAATACACGGGACCGCCCGGTTTACGTCCCCATCCGACGGACGAGGCTAAGGGAAAGTGTCTTGCCCAAGAACACACCGATGAAACTCCATGGCACTATGGAGGATTGAACCTGGGGCCTCCGGTTACAAATCCGCCGCGCTACGGACTGCGCCACCGACTGCGCCACCTTCCTAGGTAGAACCAGTACTAAACAATGCAGATAAAGTGACTAAGTCTTGCTCAGGGACACAACACATATGATTCTTTTTATATTAGTAAATGAGTGTCCATGCATAAAACTTTAACATATCGACACATTTTCTGGTTCCCTGCATCGAGCCAAATCCGAAAAAAAGTCGCTTTTTATTTAGAGCACCTCCCAAAATTCAACTTTCTTGTTATGGGCTATTTTTAGAAATTCGGCACTTCAGTGTGTTTTTAGCTCTACTGATCAGAGATCAGCAGAGCTTATGCCATGGTGCGGCGTCCGGCGTCCTTCTGTCCGTCTGTCCGTCCGTCTGTCCGTAAACTTTTTTTTGTAGCGACAACTCCTCTGAAACTACTGAATGGATTTTCATGAAACTTCACAGAAATGTTGCCCATGAAGTCTAATTGATCCTAGCAAAAATTCATGTTGATGTGAAATCCAAGATGGCCGCCAAATCTAAAAATAGGTTTTTAAAAAACAAGTTTGTAGCGACTACTTCTTGAAAACTATAAGTGATATTGATATGGGACTTTTTCTAAAATGATCAGCATGACATGATGTTGGTCCTTGTCAAAAATCGTTTTGATTCAACATTAAACATGGCTGCCAGCGGCCATCTTTGTTTACATAGAATTATATAATGAAAACTTGTAGCGACTACTCCTCTGAAACTACTTGACGGATTTTCATGAAACTTCACAGGAATGTTGCTTTTTATGTCTAATTGATCCTAGCAAAATTTTAGGTCGGCCGGAAATTCAAGATGGCCGCCACGACTAAAAATAAATTTTCAAAATACAAGTTTGTAGCGACTTCTTCTTGAAAACTATAAGTGATATTGATATGAGACTTTTTCTAAAATGATCAGCATGACATGATGTTGGTCCTTGTCAAAAATTGTTTTGATTCAACGTTAAACGTTGCTGCCAGCGGCCATCTTTGTTTACATAGAGTTATATAGTAAAAACTTGTAGCGACTACTCCTTTGAAACTACTTGGCGGATTTTCATGACACTTTACAGGAATGTTGCTCTTAATGTCTAATTGATCCTAGCAAAATTTCAGATCGGCCAGAAATTCAAGATGGCCGCCACAGCTAAAAATAGATTATTAAAAAAGAGGTTTGTAGCAACTACATCTTGAAAACTATAAGTGATATTGATATGGGACTTTTTGTAAAATGATCAGCATGACATGATGGTTATCAGAGTCAAACATTATTTTGATTCGACGTTAAACATGGCTGCCAGTGGCCATCTTTGTTTAAATAGAGTTATATAATGAAAATTTGTAGCGACTACTCCTCTGAAACTACTTGACGGATTTTCATGAAACTTCACAGGAATGTTGCTCTTGATGTCTAATTGATCCTAGCAAAATCTCAGGTCGGCCGGAAATTCAAGATGGCCGCCACGGCTAAAAATAATTTTTCAAAAAACAAGTCTGTAGTGACTACTTCCTGAAATCAAAATCAATCAGTAGAGCTTCAAGGTCATTGACCTCTTGTTTTTTTCCTCTTTGAGGTAGCCAATATGAAGTATATGTTTCTGAGGTATTTTTGAGGCTGAATCTAAATTTGTCATCGGTTTTGTTATAGCCAGTGTTAATTGCTATTGCAATGCCAGCATCAACATCACATTAATTCGGCTGACATTTAAAATGTCATTTTGTGAAACAATACAAGTTGACAAACTGGATAATTGCATCAATCAGTTCTACAGCAAGTCAAAATAACCTATATGTTGACAAACATTTAATACACAACAACCAAATTTAAGATCAATTGCAAGTGTTTTTTTTATCTAAATAAAAAAGAATGTCTATGTGTCACACTGAGTGTCATACTTTATGGGTCATGCTGAGTGTCATACATTATATGTGTCATACTGAGCATCATACATTATATGTGTCATGCTGGGTGTCCTCCATTATATGTGTCATACTGAGTGTCATACATTATTTGTCATGCTGAGTGTGTCATACATTATATGTGTCATACTGAGTGTCATCCATTATGTGTCATGCTGAGTGTCATACATTATATTTGTCATGCTGAGTGTCATACATTATATGTGTCATGCTGAGTGTCCTCCATTATATGTGTCATACTGAGTCAGGGTTCGACACTAACGCTAGTCCGCTAGTCCTGTGCCCACCTGTTTTCAGGAGGACTACCTAAACGTGAAAGTTGGCTAGTCCGTCGGACTAGTAATTTTTCGAGCATTATGGCCATAAAATACACTATGATTTGGCCGACTTTGTTTTTCTATCCATGTGGGGCGAACGTAATTTTCGGGTCATTTTCAGCAATTTCAATGTGATTAACCGCATAATTAACAAAACCCTCTAAAATACACAATCAGCGCGTGTTTCACAAGTACCTTATTTAATCTCATTATCATTTAATAACAACCCGACTCTTATCTAATCAGGGCAATAGCCTAATTATCGATCATTATCGGTTTGCCTGAGGCAAGATGTAAATATAACCGCCATGTTTGCTCGTTAGTCGATCACGTGATTAGATCATGTGCGCATTCTATTCAAGTAAACCAATCAAAGCCGTCGTATTTTTCTGTTTGGTGAATAATTAAAAAACGTTCTACAAACTACTGCGCACGGGCGGGGTTATGATTCGACGAGATAATTTGAAACTGATTTAAATTTAAAATTTAAAAGGCGGTTATATTTATATGATTGACATCGGCACAGTTGTAAAGAATCTTTGCGGCGGGCGTCAATAAGCAAAAGCGCAAACTTCTATTGCGTGTTTTACTGACGGCTATTAAATTATGAAATAAAGAATTGTGTTTGGTATAAAGCGAGTTTGTGATTGCTTTATAGACGAGAGAAATCAATGGAAATGTATTGAATCCCATCAATAACTTATCTATGTCTATGGATTAGGTAATGATTTTGTGTTTTGTTACTCAGTGCGGGTATGACTGAAAAATAAGTTTTGGGTAATTGTCGAATAATTTGTATTGTTCAATAAAAATGAAACGAAGACCAGAATAATATTGCATTTGGTTAACATGTGTCAAGTTGGTTAGGGTTGAAAATGCATCTAAATCTGATGAAAGCCTGCCTGGGGAGAAACCGAAAAAAATAATAAAGATTTACGATTTCAGTTGGTATCTTCAAGACGAAAAGGGTTTTTGGCACTGTTCCCTTTGAAGTTTGTCTCCTGTTATACACCTGTTGTTTTTTTGTTGCTAAATACACCGTTTTTAGGAAGGACCATCTAGTTCTCGGGAGGACTACTAGTTTTTTAAAGTCACTAGTCCTCCGGACTACCCGTTTAAAAAAGTTAGTGTCGAACCCTGTGAGTGTCATCCATTATGTCATCCATTATGTGTCATGCTGAGTGTCATACATTATATGTGTCATACAGTATATGTGTCATGCTGGTTGTCATACATTATATGTGTCATAGTGCATGTCATCCATTATGTGTCATGCTGAGTGTCATACATTATATGTACCGTGCTGAGTGTCATATAGTATATGTGTCATGCTGGTTGTCCCACATTATATGTGTCATAGTGAGTGTCATACATTATGTGTCATGCTAGGTGTCATACAGTATATGTGTCATGCTGGTTGTCCTACATTATATGTGTCATACTGAGTGTCATACATTAAGTGTCATACATTATATGTGTCATGCTGAGTGTTATACATTATATGTGTCATGATGTCCTCCATTATATGTGACATACTGAGTGTCATACATTATGTGTCATACTGAGTGTCATACATTACATGTGTCATGCTGAGTGTCATACATTACATGTGTCAGGCTGAGTGTCCTCCATTATATGTGTCATACTGAGTGTTGTACATTACATGTGTCATGCTGAGTGTCCTCCATTATATGTGTCATACTGAGTGTTGTACATTATATGTGTCATGCTGAGAGTCATACATTACATGTGTCATGCTGAGTGTCATACATTACATGTGTCATACATTATGTGTCATACATTATATGTGTCATGCTGAGTGTCATACATTATATGTGTCATGATGTCCTCCATTATATGTGACATACTGAGCGTCATACATTATGTGTCATACTGAGTGTCATACATTACATGTGTCATGCTGAGTGTCCTCCATTATATGTGTCATACTGAGTGTTGTACATTATATGTGTCATACTGAGTGTTGTACATTATATGTGTCATGATGTCCTCCATTATATGTGTCATACTCACTGAGTGTCATACAGTGTGTGTCATACTGAGTGTCATACATTACATGTGTCATGCTGAGTGTCCTCCATTATATGTGTCATACTGAGTGTTGTACATTTAAAATGTGGCTTGCTGAATGTCATATTATTTATACTATTGTAGCATAGTTGGGACACTAATTCGATGTTAACATATTTACAACATGACTTAGCTGTGAAACAATCTGTCACACTTACTCTCTCTGGTCTCTGAAGCTTTAACATTTATACAGTACTGTGACATTACTTAATTCCAACGTGTCTGTTGTCGTACCAAGTGTCACTCATGTTACTAATTCAAGAATTGTGTTTTAATTCCCCAAAGCAATGAAAATATTATGTATGTTCAATTATGTTATGCAAAGTATTGCAACGTTTTAATTTACTACTAATGAGTGCATTGCTGATGCAAGTGTATTAAACGTATGCATGGGAAAATGTTCCAATTTCTGTATTATCGAAATGTCAAACAATGTTATTTATTGTTCAGTGCAGAAAAGTTATTTATTAAAGCAGCGTGTGATCGGAACTTTAGAGTCCCATGGTGACCCTGGAGTAAATTATACTGATATTCCCAAAATCATTACATTTTATTGAGAAAGAAAACCAGATATTTGACCAAATTTACCTCTCTCCCCCTACCAACCCCCACCCCCATCCCCCAGCCCCACATTATATACACTGTAATACATTCATCAAAATGTTCATTTGAGACAAAATTCAAAAAATAATTGACCCACCCCTTCAACCCCAACCCCAGGGAAGACGACCTAGTTTTAAATAATAAATCATTTGACATGCTGTGTAATTAATGTGCAAAAGTATGAAAAAATGACACTGTAATTGAATTATTTGTGTATTTGTTCCACCAGGCCCCACCGATGACGAAACAAATCTATACAGTTTAATCCCATCATCTGAGACATAATTATCAAAAAAATAAAATAAAAATAAAAAAAATATTATATTGTTTATGCTGGGTGTCCTACATACTGCGTGTCATACATTGTATGTGTCATGCTGAGTGTCGTACATTATAGGGGTCATACGGAGTGTCATACATTATATGTGTTGTGCTGAGTGTCACACATTATATGGGTCATACTGAGTGTCATACATTGTATGTGTCTTGCTGAGTGTCATATGGTATATGGGTCATACTGAGTGTCATACAGTGTATGTGTCGTGCTGAATGTCATACAGTATATGTGTCTTGCTGGGTGAACTGTATTATATGCGCCATGCTGAGCATACATTATATCTGTCATGCTGGGTGTCACACAGTATATTGGTCATGCTGGGTGTCATACATTATATGTTTCATGCTGAGTTTCATACATTATATGTACCATGTTGAGTGTCATACAGTATATGTACCATGCTGAGTATCATACATTATATGTACCATGCGGAGTGTCATACATTATATGTACCAAGCTGAGTATCATACATTATATGTACCGTGTTGAGTGTTGTACATTATATGTGTCATACATTATATGTGTCATACTGGGTGTCATACATTATATATGTCATGCTGGGTGTCATACATATATGTGTCATGCTGGGTGTCATACAGAGTGTCATACATTATATGTACCATGCTGAGTGTCATAAATTGTACCAAGCTGAGTATCATACATTATATGTACCGTGTTGAGTGTTGTACATTATATGTGTCATACATTATATGTGTCATACTGGGTGTCATACATTATATGTGTCATGCTGGGTGTCATACATTATATGTGTCATACAGAGTGTCATACATCATATGTACCATGCCGAGTGTCATACATTATATGTGTACCGTGCTGAGTGTCGTACATTATATTTACCGTGCTGAGTGTCGTACATTATATGTACCATGCTGAATGTCATACATTATATGTACCATGCTGAGTGTCATACATTATATGTACCATGCTGAATGTCGTACATTATATGTACCATGCTGAGTATCGTACAGTATATGTACCATGCTGAGAATCATACATTATATGTACCATGCTGCGTGTCATACATTGTATGTGTCATGCTGAGTGTCGTACATTATAGGGGTCATACGGAGTGTCATACATTATATGTGTTGTGCTGAGTGTCACACATTATATGGGTCATACTGAGTGTCATACATTGTATGTGTCTTGCTGAGTGTCATATGGTATATGGGTCATACTGAGTGTCATACAGTGTATGTGTCGTGCTGAATGTCATACAGTATATGTGTCTTGCTGGGTGAACTGTATTATATGCGCCATGCTGAGTGTCATACATTATATCTGTCATGCTGGGTGTCACACAGTATATTGGTCATGCTGGGTGTCATACATTATATGTTTCATGCTGAGTTTCATACATTATATGTACCATGTTGAGTGTCATACAGTATATGTACCATGCTGAGTATCATACATTATATGTACCATGCGGAGTGTCATACATTATATGTACCAAGCTGAGTATCATACATTATATGTACCGTGTTGAGTGTTGTACATTATATGTGTCATACATTATATGTGTCATACTGGGTGTCATACATTATATGTGTCATGCTGGGTGTCATACATATATGTGTCATGCTGGGTGTCATACATTATATGTGTCATACAGAGTGTCATACATTATATGTACCATGCCGAGTGTCATACATTATATGTGTACCGTGCTGAGTGTCGTACATTATATTTACCGTGCTGAGTGTCGTACATTATATGTACCATGCTGAATGTCATACATTATATGTACCATGCTGAGTGTCATACATTATATGTACCATGCTGAATGTCATACATTATATGTACCATGCTGAGTATCGTACAGTATATGTACCATGCTGAGAATCGTACATTATATGTACCATGCTGAGTGTCATACATTATATGTACCATGCTGAGAATCATACATTATATGTACCATGCTGAGTATCATACATTATATGTACCATGCTGAGTATCATACATTATATGTACCATGCTGAATGTCATACATTATATGTTCCATGCTGAGTATTGTACAGTATATGTACCATGCTGAGTATCGTACAGTATATGTACCATGCTGAGAATCATACATTATATGTACCATGCTGAGTGTCATACATTATATGTACCATGCTGAGTGTCATACATTATATGTACCATGCTAAGTGTCATACATTATATGTACCATGCTGAGTATTATATGTATATGTACCATGCTGAGAATCATACATTATATGTACCATGCTGAATGTCATACATTATATGTACCATGCTGAGTATCGTACAGTATATGTACCATGCTGAGAATCATACATTATATGTACCATGCTGAGTGTCATACATTATATGTACCATGCTGAGTGTCATACATTATATGTACCATGCTGAGTATCATACATTATATGTACCATGCTGAGTGTCATACATTATATGTACCATGCTAAGTGTCATACATTATATGTACCATGCTGAGTATCATACGTATATGTACCATGCTGAGAATCATACATTATATGTACCATGCTGAATGTCATACATTATATGTACCATGCTGAGTATCGTACAGTATATGTACCATGCTGAGAATCATACATTATATGTACCATGCTGAATGTCATACATTATATGTACCATGCTGAGTATCGTACAGTATATGTACCATGCTGAGAATCATACATTATATGTACCATGCTGAGTGTCATACATTACATGTACCATGCTGAGTGTCATACATTACATGTACCATGCTGAGTGTCATACATTACATGTACCATGCTGAATGTCATACATTATATGTACCATGCTGAGAATCATACGTATATGTACCATGCTGAGTGTCATACAATATATGTACCATGCTGAGTGTCATACATTATATGTACCATGCTGAATGTCATACATTATATGTACCATGCTGATTGACATACATTATATGTACCATGCTGAATGTCATACATTATATGTACCATGCTGAGTGTCATACATTATATGTACCATGCTGAGTGTCATACATTATATGTGTACCTTGCTGAGTGTCATACATTATATGTACCATGCTGAGTGTCATACATTATATGTACCATGCTGAGTGTCATACATTATATGTACCATGCTGAGTGTCATACATTATATGTACCATGCTGAGTGTCGTACATTATATGTACTTTGCTGAGTATTATACATTATATGTACCCTGCTGAGTGTCATACATTATATGTACCATGCTGAGTATCATATGTACCATGCTGAGTGTCATACATTACATCTACCATGCTGAGTATCATACATTACATGTACCATGCTGAGTATCATACATTATATGTACCATGCTGAGTATCATACATTATATGTACCATGCTGAATGTCATACATTATATGTACCATGCTGAGTATCATACATTGTATGTACCATGTTGAATGTCATAGCTGAGTATCATACATTATATGTACCATGCTGAGTATCATACATTATATGTACCATGCTGAATGTCATACATTATATGTACCATGCTGAGTGTCATACATTATATGTACCATGCTGAGTGTCATACATTATATGTACCATGCTGAATGTCATACATTATATGTACCATGCTGAGTATCATACATTATATGTACCATGCTGAGTATCATACATTATATGTACCATGCTGAATGTCATACATTATATGTACCATGCTGAATGTCATACATTATATGTACCATGCTGAATGTCATACATTATATGTACCATGCTGAATGTCATACATTATATGTACCATGCTGAGTGTCATACATTATATGTACCATGCTGAGTATCGTACAGTATATGTACCATGCTGAGAATCATACATTACATGTACCATGCTGAGTGTCATACATTACATGTACCATGCTGAGTGTCATACATTACATGTACCATGCTGAATGTCATACATTATATGTACCGTGCTGAGTGTCATACATTATATGTACCATGCTGAGTGTCATACATTATATGTACCATGCTGAATGTCATACATTATATGTACCATGCTGAGTGTTATACATTATATGTACCGTGCTGAGTGTCATACATTATATGTACCATGCTGAATGTCATACATTATATGTACCATGCTGAGTGTTATACATTATATGTACCGTGCTGAGTGTCATACATTATATGTACCGTGCTGAATGTCATACATTATATGTACCATGCTGAGTATCATACATTGTATGTACCATGCTGAGAATCATACGTATATGTACCATGCTGAGTGTCATACAATAGATGTACCATGCTGAGTGTCATACATTATATGTAACATGCTGATTGTCATACATTATATGTACCATGCTGAGTGACATACATTATATGTACCATGCTGAATGTCATACATTATATGTACCATGCTGAGTGTCATACATTATATGTGTACCGTGCTGAGTGTCATACATTATATGTACCATGCTGAGTGTCATACATTATATGTACAATGCTGAGTGTCATACATTATATGTACCATGCTGAGTGTCATACATTATATGTACCATGCTGAGTGTCATACATTATATGTACCATGCTGAATGTCATATATTATATGTACCATGCTGAGTTTCATACATTATATGTACTTTGCTGAGTATTATACATTATATGTACCCTGCTGAGTGTCATACATTATATATACCATGCTGAGTATCATATGTACCATGCTGAGTGTCATACATTACATGTACCATGCTGAGTATCATACATTACATGTACCATGCTGAGTATCATACATTATATGTACCATGCTGAGTATCATACATTATATGTACCATGCTGAATGTCATACATTATATGTACCATGCTGAGTATCATACATTGTATGTACCATGTTGAATGTCATAGCTGAGTATCATACATTATATGTACCATGCTGAGTATCATACATTATATGTACCATGCTGAATGTCATACATTATATGTACCATGCTGAGTGTCATACATTATATGTACCATGCTGAATGTCATACATTATATGTACCATGCTGAGTATCATACATTATATGTACCATGCTGAGTATCATACATTATATGTACCATGCTGAATGTCATACATTATATGTACCATGCTGAATGTCATACATTATATGTACCATGCTGAGTATCATACATTATATGTACCATGCTGAGTATCATACATTATATGTACCATGCTGAATGTCATACATTATATGTACCATGCTGAGTGTCATACATTATATGTACCATGCTGAGTGTCATAGCTGAGTATCAAACATTATATGTACCATGCTAAATGTCTTACATTATATGTACCATGCTGAGTATCATACATTATATGTACCATGCTGAGTATCATACATTATATTACCATGCTGAATGTCATAGCTGAGTATCATACATTATATGTACCATGCTTAGTATCATACATTATATGTACCATGCTGAGTATCATACATTATATGTACCATGCTGAGTGTCATACATTATATGTAGCATGCTTAGTATCATACATTATATGTAGCATGCTGAGTATCATACATTATATGTACCATGCTGAGTATCATACATTATATGTACCATGCTGAGTATCATACATTATATGTACCATGCTGAGTATCATACATTATATGTACCATGCTTAGTATCATACATTATATGTACCATGCTGAGTATCATACATTATATGTACCATTACCATGCTGAGTGTCATACATTATATGTACCATGCTTAGTATCATACAGTATATGTACCATGCTGAGTATCATACATTATATGTACCATGCTGAGTGTCATACATTATATGTACCATGCTGAGTATCATACATTATATGTACCATGCTTTGTATCATACATTATATGTACCATGCTGAATGTCATACATTATATGTACCATGCTGAGTGTCATACATTATATGTACCATGCTGAGTGTCATACATTATATGTACCATGCTGAATGTCATACATTATATGTACCATGCTGAGTATCATACATTATATGTACCATGCTGAATGTCATACATTATATGTACCATATTGATTGTCATACATTATATGTACCATGCTGAGTGTCATACATTATATGTACCATGCTGAGTATCATACATTATATTTACCATGCTGAGTGTCATAGCTGAGTATCAAACATTATATGTACCATGCTAAATGTCATACATTATATGTACCATGCTGAGTATCATACATTACATGGATCCATGTTGAGTATCATACATTATATGTAACATGCTGAATGTTGTACATTATATGTACCATGCTGAATGTCATACATTAAATGTACCATGCTGAGTGTCATACATTATATGTACCATGCTGAATGTCATACATTATATGTACCATGCTGAATGTCATACATTATATGTACCATGCTGAGTGTCATACATTATATGTACCATGCTGAGTGTCATACATTATATGTACCATGCTTAGTATCATACATTATATGTACCATGCTGAGTATCATACGTTATATGTATCATGCTGAATGTCATACATTATATGTACCATGCTGAATGTTGTACATTATATGTACCATGCTGAATGTCATACATTATATGTACCATGCTTAGTATCATACATTATATGTACCATGCTGAGTATCGTACATTATATGTACCATGCTGAGTATCATACATTATATGTACCATGCTAAGTATCGTACATTATATGTACCATGCTGAGTATTTTACATTATATGTACCATGCTGAGTGTCATATGTACCATGCTGAGTATCATACATTATATTACCATGCTGAATGTCATACATTATATGTACCATGCTGAGTATCATACATTATATGTACCATGCTGAGTGTCATACATTATATGTACCATGCTGAGTGTCATACATTATATGTACCATGCTGAGTATCATACATTATATTTACCATGCTGAGTGTCATAGCTGAGTATCAAACATTATATGTACCATGCTAAATGTCGTACATTATATGTACCATGCTGAGTATCATACATTATATGTACCATGCTGAGTGTCATACATTATATGTACCATGCTGAGTATCATACATTATATTTACCATGCTGAGTGTCATAGCTGAGTATCAAACATTATATGTACCATGCTAAATGTTGTACATTATATGTACCATGCTGAGTATCAAACATTATATGTACCATGCTAAATGTTGTACATTATATGTACCATGCTGAGTATCATACATTATATGTACCATGCTGAGTATCATACATTATATTACCATGCTGAATGTCATACATTATATGTACCATGCTGAGTATCATACATTATATGTACCATGCTGATAGTCATAGCTGAGTATCAAACATTATATGTACCATGCTAAATGTCGTACATTATATGTACCATGCTGAGTATCATACATTATATGTACCATGCTGAGTGTCATACATTATATGTACCATGCTTTGTATCATACATTATATGTACCATGCTGAATGTTGTACATTATATGTACCATGCTGAATGTCATACATTATATGTACCATGCTGAGTGTCATACATTATATGTACCATGCTGAGTGTCATACATTATATGTACCATGCTGAGTGTCATACATTATATGTACCATGCTGAGTATCATACAGTATATGTACCATGCTGAGTATCATACATTATATGTACCATGCTGAGTATCATACATTATATGTACCATGCTGAGTATCATATTTACCATGCTGAGTATCATACATTATATGTACCATGCTGAGTATCATACATTATATGTACCATGCTGAGTATTTTACATTATATGTACCATGCTGAGTGTCATATGTACCATGCTGAGTATCATACATTATATGTACCATGCTGAGTGTCATACATTATATGTACCATGCTGAGTGTCATACATTATATGTACCATGCTGAGTATCATACATTATATTACCATGCTGAATGTCATACATTATATGTACCATGCTGAGTATCATACATTATATGTACCATGCTGAGTGTCATAGCTGAGTATCAAACATTATATGTACCATGCTAAATGTCGTACATTATATGTACCATGCTGAGTATCATACATTATATGTACCATGCTGAGTATCATACATTATATGTACCATGCTGAGTATCATACATTATATGTACCATGCTGAGTATCATACATTATATGTACCATGCTTTGTATCATACATTATATGTACCATGCTGAATGTTGTACATTATATGTACCATGCTGAATGTCATACATTATATGTACCATGCTGAGTGTCATACATTATATGTACCATGCTGAATGTCATACATTATATGTACCATGCTGAGTATCATGCATTATATGTACCATGCTGAATGTCATACATTATATGTACCATGCTGAATGTCATACATTATATGTACCATGCTGAGTGTCATACATTATATGTACCATGCTGAGTGTCATACATTATATGTACCATGCTGAGTGTCATACATTATATGTACCATGCTGAGTATCATACATTATATTTACCATGCTGAGTGTCGTAGCTGAGTATCAAACATTATATGTACCATGCTAAATGTCGTACATTATATGTACCATGCTGAGGTATCATACATTATATGTACCATGCTGAGTATCATACATTATATGTACCATGCTGAATGTCATACATTATATGTACCATGCTGAGTATCATACATTATATGTACCATGCTGAATGTCATACATTATATGTACCATGCTGAGTGTCATACATTATATGTACCATGCTGAGTGTCATACATTATATGTACCATGCTGAGTGTCATACATTATATGTACCATGCTGAGTATCATACATTATATTTACCATGCTGAGTGTCGTAGCTGAGTATCAAACATTATATGTACCATGCTAAATGTCGTACATTATATGTACCATGCTGAGTATCATACATTATATGTACCATGCTGAGTATCATACATTATATGTACCATGCTGAATGTCATACATTATATGTACCATGCTGAGTATCATACATTATATGTACCATGCTGAGTGTCATAGCTGAGTATCAAACATTATATGTACCATGCTAAATGTCGTATATTATATGTACCATGCTGAGTATCATACATTATATGTACAATGCTGAGTATCATACATTATATGTACCATGGTGATTATCATACATTATATGTACCATGCTGAGTATCATACATTATATGTACCATGCTGAGTATCATACATTATATGTACCATGCTTTGTATCTACATTATATGTACCATTGCTGAATGTTGTACCATTATTACTGTACATGCTGAGTGTCATACATTATATGTACCATGCTGAGTATCATACATTATATGTACCATGCTGAGTATCATACATTATATGTACCATGCTGAATGTTGTACATTATATGTACCATGCTGAGTGTCATACATTATATGTACCATGCTGAGTATCATACATTATATGTACCATGCTGAGTATCATACATTATATGTACCATGCTGAGTATCATGACATTATATGTACCATGCTGAGTATCATACATTATATGTACCATGCTGAGTATCATATTTACCATGCTGAGTATCATACAGTATATGTACCATGCTGAGTATCATACATTATATGTACCATGCTGAGTATTTTACATTATATGTACCATGCTGAGTGTCATACATTATATGTACCATGCTGAGTGTCATACATTATATGTACCGATGCTGAGTATCATACAGTATATGTACCATGCTGAGTATCATACATTATATGTACCATGCTGAGTATCATACATTATATGTACCATGCTGAGTATCATACATTATATGTACCATGCTGAGTATCATATTTACCATGCTGAGTATCATACATTATATGTACCCATGCTGAGTATCATACATTATATGTACCATGCTGAGTATTTTACATTATATGTACCATGCTGAGTGTCATATGTACCATGCTGAGTATCGAACATTATATGTACCATGCTGAGTGTCATACATTATATGTACCATGCTGAGTATCATACATTATATGTATCATGCTGAATGTCATACATTATATGTACCATGGCTGAATGTCATACATTATATGTACCATGCTGAGTATCATACATTATATGTATCATGCTGAGTATCATATTACCATGCTGAGTATCATACATTATATGTACCATGCTGAGTATCATACATTATATGTATCATGCTGAATGTCATACATTATATGTACCATGCTGAATGTCATACATTATATGTACCATGCTGAGTATCATACATTATATGTACCATGCTGAGTATCATATTTACCATGCTGAGTATCATACATTATATTGTACCATGCTGAGTATCATATTTACCATGCTGAGTATCATACATTATATGTACCATGCTGAGTATCATATTTACCATGCTGAGTATCATACATTATATGTACCATGCTGAGTATTTTACATTATATGTACCATGCTGAATGTCATACATTATATGTACCATGCTGAGTGTCATACATTATATGTACCATGCTGAGTATCATACATTATATGTACCATCCTGAGTATCATACATTAGATGTACCATGCTGAGTATCATACATTATATGTACCATGCTGAGTATCATATGTACCATGCTGAGTATCATACATTATATGTACCAAGCTGAGTGTCATACATTATATGTACCATGCTGAGTGCCATAAATTACGTTTGTATCTGATACTGATTTTTACAATGAAACTTCACACAATGATACAGGGCAGTTAGAGGAAGTGTAGAGTTCAAGAACCTTAACTCTCTTCATTCAAATTAGAGTTATTGCCCTTTGTAATTTTATACTTACAAGTATTGTCCGGAGCTTAACTCAAGCACCACTAATGGGACTGAAATGAAACTTCACACAAGTCCCATCGGGGGTATTAATCACCTTGAGTGATAGTTCTAGTTGTTTTATTTGCATAAACTGTCAACGTTGCGTTGTAAACCTTTGCCTCTCACTGCTGTGGGTTCGAATCCCACTGGGAGCTCGACTTGTAAGTGAGAAAGTGGCGATTCTTATGGATGGCAGGAGGTGTACTGTACTGGTTCTTCCCAGAAAAAGTGGGTGGTCGCCCGTCATATATAGCCTTACATGTGTTGAAAATGACATAAAACACCATACAAACAAACAAATGTTTTAAGACATTTGCCATTCATATTGTATTTGATCTTTATCCAAGTTGTTCCAGGTCTTTATATCAATGAAATGTGGACAAGTTTGAAAAAACAGCTTGATTGGATTAGTAGCACCTGAAAGTTAAGGTGCTTGTTTTACTGAAAAGGTCATATTCTGCCTTGTTAACACTCCAGCACTTCCATTTTGTATTTGATCTTTACCAAACTTTGTCAAGGTCTTAATACCAATGAAGACCCGAATAA
>JAWPHD010012664.1:0-74242 GCA_037043455.1 Cyrtodaria siliqua
CTGACATTTTAGATATAATTAGTGTCATAGAGTTGTTTATTGTATGACTACATGATATGAATGATGGAAGTAAATAGATTTCTTTGCCGAAAAAAAAGAAAGGCAAATTACGTTTAGCTAAGTACGTTTAGCTTAAGAACCTTTTCCCAGCCTATTGTATTTGGGGGAGGAGAACATGTGTATAGGATAACTTAAATCACTGTTAGACATACAAATGCATGAGAATAATGGTGATATCTCAAAAAAAAAATCAGTTGATGATGCCCTCTCAATTCAGCTTCTGTGTGATACCAACATAACAAAACATAAAAGCAGTTAATTAGTTATGTTTGGTGTTGTTGTTTTTCCTCTAAAAAGGACTAATTATAAAAAAAGTTTTGTATTTAGTACAGTTAACTTATTAATTTGCTGTTTTCTTTATAAAGTAAAGTTTGAAATTATACTTCTATCATGTCTATACCCTGGATACTGTTCAATATACAAATGCTTCTCAAAGAGAAAACTTTACTGGGGCCTCAGTTTATATACATGAGCTAATCGGTCATGTAGCATGTTAGCAGTAAATAGGCAAACATTACATGCCTTTTCAATGATCTTTTGGCATTGGGAAATAGGTCCTTAAAATAACAAAATGATTAGTTTAATATATAATAACATTGCGAAGATTTTCAATTTATGATAACCTTGTCAGGGGTTAAGTTAAAAATAACAATGAAAGGCCTTTAAGTTATTTTAACGATGACAGACTTTACGTATAAATGAAAGGCATTTACATTATGATAACAACGAAAAACGCTACAATTATAATTAGAATGAGAGGGCAGGTATTAAAAAGCAATGGAAGATCGTTCATTTATGACAACGCTGACAGGCGTGAAATGAAGGCATTTACTATACGATGACAAAGATAGGCGTAAAATGAAGGCCTTTACTTTAAGATGACGACGACAGGCGTGAAATGAAGGCATTTACTATACGATGATGAAGATAGGTGTTAAATGAAGGCATTTACTATTCGATGACGAAGACAGGCGATAAATTTATAATAACAAAGAAGGCCTTTAATTAATGATGCAATATTTCGGTAAGAGTCTGTTATGTGTGTATGGTAGGCTGGCTGAACAGGGAAAGAGACGAATGGAGGGATTGAGTGTAGGTTGTCAAACTGTATTGATTATACTTCACTTGTAACTTATGAATTGCTTGATGCTCACGTTTTCATTATTGTTTAATCTGTATTAGAATAGATTTGTTTTCTTGCTTCATAATGAGTATATAGTCATAATATATGAACTTGATATCTACAGTTTAAATGTTGGTACATTATAGCTGTATGTAGCTAGATGTGTGTATACAATCTTTAATTATAACACGACCTGCGCTGCCTTTCGTATACACAAAGAAGAGAGATAGCTGTATACATGTTATTCTACGATAAAATACAGCTGTTCCATTAATTTCCCGCGTATATTTCATCCATTGGAAGCGCCAAGTTACATGACGTCACTGGTAAATATACGTCACGAAGACAAACTCAACAGTAATTTTAATGAAATGTTAATTACAACAAACTTGCCATGCTCCTAAACCGTGCACACACCCGATATAAACCCATCATATGCATCAGTACATATACAACCCCAGTAATCGACGTCATCAGCAGGTGCACGAGGTGATCATCCGTAACGAATATTTGTCTCGACTCGATAAGTAAACACACGCATTTCAGCTCTAATTCTCAGTCCATAAATATATAATTATGCTTAAAGTATCGCAATCAATGGTAAAAATACTCGGTTAATATTCACTTCTGCTACTACTTAGCGAATTGAGAGCAGAATTTTTAAGTTTCTTTGATTCTGTGTTAGAATCGAAATAATAAATACATACCTGTATTTTATCGGTGAATACAATACAGTTAGTCGTTCGGATGCGAGTACTTCAATTTAATTACTACGCATCCGAACTCCTAACTGTATTTTATTCACAGATTAAACACAGGTACGTATTTATTATTCCTTAAATAAATACAATAAACTAGCATTGTATTTGTTCAGTAGTGCGACAATGTCGTATTTGTGAAGAACCATATGACGTTTTTATATGAATAGAACACACAATACTATATGTTTATTTATCATTCTGTCTTACATAAAAAGGAAAATAACAGGTGATTGCAATCAGTACTGTTATTCATTCGATCTTTGGAGATCGCTGGGCCCGATACTTATAGTTAGTTATCGGTGGTACATTTTCAATTTCTTTGTTTTCTTACTTAATTTTTGATTCGGTGGTTCCACTACTCCGGCCGATAAAAGGCTCTGGGTATTGTTTAACCACTCATAGGATATGTTGTCTGCTTTTTATAAGCAGGCTCTATAACCGCTGCTCCCAACTAAATTCCATTATGTTTATTTCGCTCTTCGGGGCATTTCATTTTATTAGATACTGGGACCATATGCCGTACGACATGGGGAATACATTAAAGAAGGGTGACTCCATGTCCACCGCCATATGCATGCCATCTTCGGGATGGTTAACATTTTGTGCTGTTGATTTTATTAATATTGAGTTCTGCTCAACCCGGGGCTAGAGGGCGTGAGCGGTAGCTAGCATAATACACTACCACTCATGAACAGTCTCAATCAAACCGAGACTGCAATATTTCATATGTGTCGTGCTCGGCCGTTTCCAAAGGTCCATTATAATACTCTTTTTTATAGCACAGTGGCGTTGCTTGTGCAGTGTGGCGGCAGTAAAACGTCTCCCCGCGCTTGCAATCAGTACTGTTATTCATTCGATCTTTGGAGATCGCTGGGCCCGATACTTATAGTTAGTTATCGGTGGTACATTTTCAATTTCTTTTGTTTTCTTACTTAATTTTTGATTCGGTGGTTCCACTACTCCGGCCGATAAAAGGCTCTGGGTATTGTTTAACCACTCATAGGATATGTTGTCTGCTTTTTATCAGCAGGCTTCATAACCGCTGCTCCCAACTAAATTCCATTATGTTTATTTCGCTCTTCGGGGCATTTCATTTTATTAGATACTGGGACCATATGCCGTACGACATGGGGAATACATTTAAGAAGGCTGACTCCATGTCCACCGCCATATGCATGCCATCTTCGGGATGGTTAAAATTTTGTGCTGTTGATTTTATTAATATTGAGTTCTGCTCAACCCGGGGCTAGAGGGCGTGAGCCGTAGCTAGCATAATACACTACCACTCATGAACAGTCTCAATCAAACCGAGACTGCAATATTTCATATGTGTCGTGCTCGGCCGTTTCCAAAGGTCCATTATCATACTCTTTTTTAACTTGCTTTTGTAATAGTCTGCTTTTTAATTTAGTCTTTTGGCTGTTACTTGTCATACGCAGGCTTCATAACCGCTGCTCCCAACTAAATTCCATTATGTTTATTTCGCTCTTAGGGGCATTTAATTTTATTAGATACTGGGACCATACGCTGTACGACATGGGGAAGCAATAAACTCCATCTTCACCGCCATATGCATGCCATCTTCGGGATGGTTAAAATTTGTACTGTTGATTTTATGAATATTGAGTTCTGCTCAACCCGGGGCTAGAGGGCGTGAGCGGTAGCTAGCATATTTCACTTCCGCTCATGAACAGTCTCAATCAAACCGAGACTGCAATATTTCGTATGTGTCGTGCTCGGCCGTTTCCAAAGTTCCATTATCATACTCTTTTAGATTAGCCTTTCTTAAATTTCAAGTTTTCGCAAAATGTAAATTGTTAAAATTGCATTGCTATTTAAACGCCGTTTGGTGCCGTATTTGTTATTAACATTATAATTCGCTCAAAATTTCAGTTGGAAAAAACGGTAACGTAAAACTTTGAAAGCGTATGCCTTTATTAACATGTTAATTGTGGTCGTGGACACACTTGAATGTTGGACCTTGATAGAACAAAATGGGAAAGGTGTGTATGTAATGCTGACACACTGCACATTCCGACAAAAGAAACTCAGTTGTCTGTATCCCAAAAATTAATTCTTTAGAGTACTTGTATGATTTACATGTCTCAGTATCTGTTTTGTTAAGAAGAATTATATAATCGTTTACCTGCCATTGCAGGACTTCTATTCTGTTCTATATCCTAGACGGATTCTGGCAATACTTAGAATTACATTCAATATAAAATGTTCGTGTTTTTTTTAGTTGTTCTGAAGCGTCGTTTACAACAACGATTTGAAACGAAATGGATAGATGATTTTAAATGTTAGCGACAAGTTACGATTATATTAACAATTCAAATATACTATGATATTTATTCAAATATACTATGATATTTAAAGTGAAATGTATCGATCACTTTTTAAGAATGATTCTGAAAGAAAATCTTAGACTTGACATATGGCCAGTTGCCACATGCTTCAAATTGAATGAGACACTACAGTACAACTAACACACGAATGGACGAAATAGCATGCTCGTGTGAGTCTTCTGTTTCGCTATTAGACCATGAAGATAAATCAATATAGAGTGCAATGGCATGTTACATTGATAAATCCTTTCTAAATTGACCAAAGAAAATAACGTAATATAAATTAAAGATTTACAAGCGTAGATGTTGCTTGTTATACGTTTACAACATGTATGTAGTATTTGTTTGTAATGTAGTTTGCATATGCCTGCAATTATTTTGATTACGGTGTTTTTAGTCACAATGTATATGCTAGTATAATAAACTATTTCTGCTTGCTTACGTACTTGTTTTTATTTCATGTTCACGCTCAATAAGGCTTTTATATGACTGTTATTAATTAACTAAACTATATTAGCCGTGTTTTACTAGAAACTCTACACACAATACGATGCAAACTCGGCCAATATGAACCGGAAGTGGGCTAATATGAACCGGAAGTGGGCCAATATGAAAAAACAAGGTCAATGAGACGAAACTCGCCAATACGAGATTTAAGTGACGTTAGATAACGCCTGTAAATGAAATTAACGCTACTATAAACAAACGCAAATTATGTCAAAATAATTTGATCAAACAAAAGATATACTGTAGTGGAAGTTAATTAATACAATTATCATTAATTAAGTGTTTTCATATTGTCCGAGTTATCTACATTAATTTTGGAAACAATTATGTTAAGTAACTTCATGATGCATGAACACAGTGTGATATACGTTGGATTATTATACATAGTATTAAGTATAACCCCTACAATAACAGATAGCTGTGTAAACCTGTGAATGGCGATTCAAAGAAAGGTGCGTGGAAAAAGATTCGACCTTGGGCCAATATGACAATCCTTAGACTAATAACTGAGACAATATGAAATCACGTTATATGTTAATAACATCATACTATTGTTTATAAGGTGGCGTTATTTCGTCATTTCAATTTCATCATGCTAAAGCGATAGTCATGACCTGTTTTATTATACCTCACTTAAGGAGGATGGGAAAGGACGTAGTGCTGAGATTATTATAAAATTGATATTTAAAGCTTCTTTGGTATCATTTAGATACAAAATTATCAATAAAAAGGGTATGTCATCACACTTTTTTCCCACTAGACGTCTTTGAAGAAGACACATATTTCTAACTATAAAATTTCACTCCAAAGAGGAAAAAAAGATTCATTGAACATTCTCACATTGTTTTCATATTTATTGAAAAACTATGATTAATGTTCGATTACATATATACATATCTTTCAAAACATACACAAGCAATTGTAATCCTCATTCGTCTTCTTAATTCAAAAAGCAAATATATATGGACCATACTCAACCCATGTTTTTTTCAATAAAAATATAATTCAAGATAAAAAAAAGTATGTTCTAATGCTCAACTTTTTTTAAAACTTATATATGACACGGTCCACTGACATTTCTTTCAAAACAAGTAACAAATTATACAGGTGATCAGGCTTCTAATGAACTTTTTTTATTAAAAAATCTTAATATTACACACATTTTTGAGTTATTTTGACAATTTCAATTTAAAATTCTGTAAACACAATTTTAACATAGAGATCGAATATAAAATTAGCTCAGTATCTACTTTTATACATGTATTCCACTAATGAAAAACAAAAATCTTATTTTTTTCTGTAGCAAAAGGATAAAATTCTACTCAGAGCTACTCATACCCCCTATTGTGTTGATGACAAAATTGATCACAAATGACGGAAAAATATTGAAAAAAACAAACTTTGCCTAAAATTTGATATTAGAAATGTGATTACCAGAAAGCAAAACATGAAACATGTCAAATAAAACAATGATTTAAAAAATAAAATTCTTAGAATTGAAAACCTCAAAACATTCCCAGCCAACATACTTAAAACGCACATCCTAAATCCCCATAGACAACGATGTAAATATTGTATGCTCATCTTTGGTGCGCGTTGTTGTGCGTATAGTTTCGGCGACGTCATCGGCTCGGTATGGTGAAATTGCTATTTTTAACTCATCATAACTTCAAAATTACTTTACCAATTTCAGTAAACTACAACCACTTTTTTTAGTTAAGTTATTTCCAAAACAATGATACAATAAATATCTTTAAAAAAGATAGCCGGCGCGTTTGGGGAAGCACAATGTATAAGTGATTTATGGTCATGAAGTGAAATAATTTTAATAGAGAAATGTAAGGCAGGTAGTAGAGCAATGTTGAACCGTAAATTTCACAGAAACGAATTCTTCACACATGTGAGGAATTCGTGCGAATTATTCACACTTTTGTTACAAATACGATATATCGGTCCTATCGGTATTCCGTTAAAAGTTGACACGGCAGTGCCAATGAGGGAATTTGAACAAAACAAGTTAAAATATTCAAACAGCCATAACCCTGAAAACAAGAGGTCCACTAGGGCCTGTATCGATCTACTTGCAAAGTGTACTCTGTTAGATGATGCTAAAAGCTCTAACCTTGTGTTTTCAAAAAATAAGGTTTTTAAAAGTATTTCTTAATATTTCTATGTAAAACGTGTGACCCCCGGTAAGGGGCTTATTCTGACCCCAGGGTCACCATTTGTTCAACTTGGTAAAGTACCACTATATGATGCTACATGAAACATATACAAGCTGTAGCACTTGTGGTTTCAAAGAAGAGATTTTTAAATGTATTTTCTCTATATTACTATGTTTTTGGTCACCATTTGTACAAACTTGGTAGAGGACCACTACAGTAGAAACGCCAGTCCTATGGCGAAGCAATATCTATCAAACAAGGTCACGTGATAAAATCGATAACAAAATGACATTATCGGGAAAATGTTCACTGGTCAGATTTATACATCTCTCATCTATAAACAGTGATTATGACAAAACACAATCACAGATCGTTGTTAAAGTAATAATATTCACAAACTACATTGGTCGAACATAATTGGTGTACACTTCGTGTAATTCCCATGAATAGTTAAAGGTATTTTTCAAAGGGATGAATTTAGGTTGTTTTAAGGTTTAAATTGCCGACAATGCGCTTTTAAATCAAAATCGATTTATTTCGTCATTTTAGAAGCGAAAAACAAATGCATGTTCGCGTAGATAAATCTTTCCTCTACCCATATGCAAAATTTTAATGAAATCGGAGACAAGTACGGTAGTATCCCTGCAACCCCGCCCCTCACTCAACCCCCACCACCCTTCATACCGTATTGATTAGGTTGTATATAGCTGCGAATGCGCAGTTTTAATCAAATTCGATTTATTTCATCATTTTAGAAGCGAGACAAAAAAAAAAGCATGTATGCGTAGATACATCTTTCCTCTGTCGATATGTAAAATATAAAAAAAATCGGAAGCAACTATTTCCCCTCCACCCCCACCCCCCACCCCCCACCTCCACCCCTACCACCCACCCACCCACCGCCACCCCCGAAAATTAACGAAGTACACCGTAATCGCTTAAATACGCCGAATCGACGTTCCAAATCGATGTTCGCACGGAATAAAATTGTGGAATTATGAATTCATTTATAAGATATAAATCGATATCAGCATTGTTCAGTAGTTATATTATTGATGTAGTATGTTCACAGTATTTATGAGGGCAACATTAAGGTAGTATCCCTCCAACCCCGTCGGCTTCCCCACTCCACCCCGTACACACAATACGTTGTATATTGCTGAGAATGTGCCTTTTATTCAAATCGATTTATTTCTTCATTTTAGAAGCGAGAATAAAAACAAAATCGCATAGATACATCTCTCCTCTGTATATATGTAAAATTTCAATAAACCGAGACAAGTACTAATTAACTAACAGGACCGTCCGACCCAAAGACGGCAACATTCATATTCATTTAGAAAGACGACCGGCTACAGAAACAATTAAATAATTTCGTTATGTAAACTCGTATTTTACACTAAATATTTGGTCTATACATGCTTTGGGTTTATGTCAGAGTGCCCAATTTATTTTAACAAACAATGTTGCAACGGTATAGCGGAAAATGAAAACATGATGGCGGCAATATACGTTGCAGAGTTGATTATCGAAATCAGAAAAAGCGATAAACTAATATAAGTTTAACAGGCAGAAGTATATTTTCTTAACTGTTCGTTTAAAACTGAGGGGGCGAGTCGAGTTTTAAAGAAAGCAAGATTGGCGCGTGTCCCTTTAATCAAGTAAATAAATGACTGACGAGTAACAGACATGCTACTGTCAGTACCAAACATTATATAGTATAGACTCGAAGATTGCATAACGTAAACATGTGGACATGACATTGTGTCAATGGAGCACTTGCCAGATTTGTGGTGTTGTGAAACACTGTACGCGTGAATCCAAAAAGTGCGGGTCTGTTATCTTTATAAGGCATATATAGTTTTTTAACCTAAATGTATATATATATATATATATATATATATATATGGGGAGAAATATTTGTGAACTACCAAGGACAACCTTCGGACGAACTACGGCAGGGCGCTTAGCTATGACGAGATACACAGAAATCAAGCGTATATATTCACTCCTTAAAAAAGGTAGCTGCAACACACGTTGATAAACTGTATCTCTACATCATACCACACTCGTCTGGAGGCACAATTAACATATAGACGCATACATACATACAATTATATATATATACTTAAAGTCACCAGGATACTGGGTCTCTCAGTTTGAACACATTTATTGGGGCCACCCTGAAAAAGTGTGTATATACGTGTTTGGTATTTGTTTATGAATTAAGTACACCTAAAGGTACTGATTTATCCCTATATAGTCGTAACTTAACGGGTAATTCAACTGTTAACGCCTTTTATTCTCAAACCATAGTACTGGGTCTGATCCAACATTTCTGATGGGTCTTTTTAAAAAATATATATATATACCGCATCACTAGTTTATTGGGTCATAATGAATTTCCCAATGTATTGGGTCCTGGACTCTGACCTGAACTCTGATTTGATAAACAGTATATATACACACTCAGCAAACTGTCAAGGGGAGATAACCCCTACTCAGGGGCCCAATAAACGTGTAAAATAAGTTATGTGCGAGAGGCCTAATTAGGTAAATGTAGTTCTGTTAAACATGCATGTATTGTTGGGTCGTTGAATTGTTGGGTCAAGACCCAATAGGCAGATTGAGGACCCAATAACAAGGTAAGGACCCAATATATCGAGTGTAAGAATCATTTTTGACCCAATAAACTGGTGTCTTTAAAACTATATATATATATATATATAATAAATATTTCTCCCCATATATAATTCTGCCTTGTGCACATGAATCTCTTATGAGATCCCAATTTCGAAAGTTGCCGTAGTGAGTTCAAATTCTCTCCCTTTATTATATATACCTGAATTCACAGTATCCCCAGATCCGGCACCTTTCATTGTCACTGTCTCAATATAGCTGTGTGTGGTTGAACGCTTAAATGTGGCCCACTCATATGAGCTATAATTGTATGTATGTATGCGTCTATATATATAAGGGTGAAAAAATACATACATCTACAAAATACCTTTCAAAAAGCGCTGGATCCCCGAGGGGATACGAAAATGTTGGAATAAATTAATAGATGGGGAAAAAAACATTTATATTCCCTTGATCAAAATATCTCCATTTATTTAATTTAATTTGTTTAGCCTTAGTCATTGTTTTTACTAGCTTTGGAGTTGCTTTATACTTTATCCTGCAGTATCGATTTTAGGTTTAAGGTTTTGAGGTGGGGCTTGTGTTATCTTTTTCACATGTTTACTCTCTCTTTATAACTAAATGTCAGGGTACAGTTCTACCCTCATCCAACCAGATATGTTCTTTTATTAGTATCGCATTTGACTCCAGTGTGTCTATTCAAGGTAAACAGTTTCTGCAACACTGCCAAACGATAAGTTGTTTTTTAAAGAGTTTTATTTAAACTGCCGTGTATTTTAGTGTTTTTTGTTTCGTATTTGTTATTTTCGTGTTTGTGTACTCCTGATGAAGGCGTTAGCCGAAAGCGCTTGAGTTTTTATAAACTGTAGCACTGTATAAATGTTTTTTCCCCATCTATATATATATATATATATATATATGCATGCAATTAATGAAAAAACAGAGTATTTGTCAACTCGCGCCTAGGATACTTTGTCGTCTGCTTTGGAACATGATTGCAGGTATGCTTATAGTATTGATCATACTGAACTTCTCTGTATCCACTCTTAAGCCACCTAGGCACGAGTGTAGTAACAACACGACTAGCTACTACAACCATGAGTCCCCATAGTTTTCCTATGATCTACACAGTCCCCGGTCAAATCACCAACCAACTTGAAGATATCATGGACAAAACTATCAATATGGTACATAGTCCCTCATCTTAAAAAGGCACTGTGTATATATGCGCCTACCGTTGGTGATCCCATCATTTCTGCATGTGAGGCATCTCACATATCCCATTGGCCATTGTAGAAAGGATGTGCAAGACATTACAGATACCATCCAGTGCGATTACTGCGAAACATGTTTTCACTTTAAGTGCACTGGCGTGACCCATGACAATTACGTGGTTCATGTAGACCATCACTGGCGTGACCCATGACAATTACCTGGTTCATTTAGCCCATCACTGGCGTGACCATGATAATCACCTGGTTCATGTAGCCCATCTTGGCCGTGTTTAAGTTGTGGACTACCATATTTTAGTTCATCACACTTTGATGTCTCGCGTTCATCCATCGCTAATCCTAATATTTACATTAGCCTCAAGGTGTCAGAAACAGTTTGCTCTCACGTCCACCCCAAAAAAAATCAAAAGGCAAGTCTCCGCCTAAAAGTAAAATCAAATCCCGTTAAACGTGTCTTTCTTTTTTTTTCTTTTTTTTGATCCACTATCTCAACCTTTTTACTTTCTTTTTTTTCTTCTTTTTTTTTTTGCTCCATCCTTTCGTTCCCCTCATTCTTCTGCGATCTCTGCTTATGCCCCTCTTACTAAATGACTATCAACGGCTCAATTTAGCTGGTCACCAAGGTAAGTTCATGTGTGATCTATGGGACGAGTTTACTGAACATCTCTAGAAAGTTCCAAGGTGAATGTGTACCATCAAAACAACACATTCGAGGTAGGCGATCTCTCCAAGGCGAATGTGTGCAATTAAAACAACACATTCGAGGTAGGTGATCTCTCCAAGGTGAATGTGTGCCATCAAAACAACACATTCGAGGTCGGCTATCTCTCCATGGTGAATTTGTACCATCATAACAACACATTAGAGGTAGGCTATCTCTTCATTGGGTCACACAGGACAACAGATGGGGAATTCATCAATCATTACTCATACTATTCTTAAACTTGTCCTCAAGTACTCAAATTTCCTACATAGCTATTCCCATGACTTTCAAAGATAAACAAACGTATGAAGTTGCTATTTATTAGTATTAATCATATGTCTACATAGCAGCTTGTTATGAACATTTATACTTGAAACTTATATAAATATTTGTGATCAAGAATGGTTGGTGAATTCAAGGCCAGTGACCAATTCGAAAAAGAACAAGCTATATGATAGTTACAAGTAGACTAAGTGCCAGAAGACAAAAAAGAACATCTGAAAAGGAGACCCCAAGTAACGATAAAGGTAATAGATGCCCATAATGCATACATTTAAAATCGTCTAGGTAGCCTTAACGACAAAATCGATGGTGACATTAAACTACAGAGTAAGAAATACTGAAAAGGGGATCCACTGGAAGCAAACACAAACACCAACAAGAGAGAAAAGAAGCCGACTCGGTTGTTTTATTGATCTCTGTTCATGACAGATACTATAATTTGCAACACAGCTCACGCCCCTTGCGCCGTCTTAAGGGTCATTTTACTTGAAAACAACACATATTGGGCTTGATGATCCCAAACGACCAGTACGTAATAACATACTGATTTATAGTCGGAGCGTTGAAGTTGTTCTTTCTTCTGAAGGACAATGAAGATATCTCCCCTTTCCTATTAATACTCCAGACAAACCTTCACAAGCGGAAGACAAAGTGGGACATGACATTTAAAGGGACACGCGGAAATCTTGATTTGTTTAAAACTCGCGGCGTCCCGTTAGTTTTTTTACATAACATTCTGAATTTTTGCAATCAGTAAGATTAATTATTATAATAGTTCAAAGCAAATGCAAGTTCAAAACGAATTGTTTTACCTATTATTAACGGTTTATTAAATTGCACCACTAATATATTTAAACTTTTGGTGGAATAACAAATAAAGAAGGAAACTGAAAACTCAACTATTGCTTGGGGCGCTTGTTTGAGCAAAAGGTTTTTCAGCAATAACAGGAGTTAAAATATGAACATAAATTATACATCATTGGAATTGGTATTTTTAGTGGTAAATAAAAATACCATAGTTTTGAAAATCGGTTGAGAAATATATATTTTAGAGCCAAACTCCTTATTGCTGGAACAGCAGAAAATTAAAAAATCTCAAAAAACTATAGTTGGCCTCAATAGTTTGCTATAAAACTTTCAGAATGTCTTAATTTACGTTTGTCCACCATATTAAAACCATTTTTGGGTATAAATAAAAACAAATATTTTTCATGCAGCGGAATTTTGCATTGAAAATGCCCTATCAAAATCAACTTTCGCACGTGAAATTGTTATTTCTCAACCGATTTTGAAAGGTAAGGTATTTTTATTTATCACTTAAAATGTCTATTTCACTGATATACAGTGTTTAGTTTAAAGTTGAATTTTATCTGAAAAGTTCGAAAAATCTTTGGCTCAAACAAGCGCGCCAAACAATAGATAAAGACATCAAAAAAATATAAAAAGATCGGACAGGGAAAGTAGCATTCAAGAAGACAGTCAACCACAAAACACAGAAACAAACACGCAAACAGACGAACAAGAAGGCAAAAGTAAAAATAAATGCAAACGACATCACAAACACAAAAGGGTTAACAATAGGGCTAACGCCTTGGAACGGCCAGTGGCAAAGTAGGCCACTGGGGGTTTAAACCGGTTCTAGGGTGCACCAAACCAAGATTGTCGTGTGTCAAATTAAGGCATCTAAATGTGAAGTCGTTAAATTCGCAAGGTCAAAACACTCGCTTCCCACAAAATAAACATACTACACGGACAGACACTTAAGACAACTGAGAGTGCAAGGTAATTTGGTATTGACATCTCAAGCAACATGTCCATTAACAGGGTATCAGGTAAGACAAACCAAACGCCTGACTTTGTTAATCGAAACATTACAAGTAAGACAAATCAAACGCCTGACTTTGTTAATCGAAACATTACAAGTAAGACAAATCAAACGCCTGACTTTGTTAATCGGAACATTAAGGTGAATTCTGGCAAACTTATGGAACGTGCGTACAATGCCAGCTGCATTTGGAAACCTCTCACAATGTCCAACATTAACACATTTGAAAAAGTCCAACGCCGTGCTGAACGACGGACGTTAAACGATGGGGGGCATTTGGAAACCTCTCACAATGTCCAACATTAATACATATGAAAAAGTCCAGCGCCGTGCTGAACGACGGACGCAAAACGATGGGGGTGGGGGGGGGGGGGGAGGGCATTTGGAAACCTCTCACAATGTCCAACATTAACACATTTTAAGTTTTACTATTCATAGAATAAGAACAGCTGTTGCCAATCTACTCAAGGTCTGCGTCGACGTTAACTCTGTATTGCATTTAAGCAAAGTTATGTTCCCTTTTCGACTTCAAAATTCGGGTTCATTACATGGTCGGAGTATTAACTTTCATACCCCATCCAACCCCATCTCCAAGAAGCGAATACGGGGTTGGCTGGGGTATGAAATAAAACGTTTATTTCGGCTTAAAAAGTTTGCATATTGTACAAATAAAACATTTAATATGTATTTTAAACAGGTTATCGCATTTTTTCAGTAAATATGCGAAATATCCGTTATAAAATCCTGCTAATAGAAGCTTTCCCGTCGTTTAATGGAATTAAGGCGGGACCACGTAATGAAATGTTTAGGCAAGTCCGTGTATTTCAATAGGTGATTATTAATTATTAATACAACTTCAGTAAATCGTGGATGCTAGTAGACGCATGTTCCATAACCCTGTATTGCATTTTATCAAAATTATGGCCCTTTTTCTGGATAAATATTTTCTGTATTGTATTTTAGAAAAGGTGTAGCCTATTTTCGACTTAGAATTTATTTTATTTTATTTGTTGGCAAGTCCATTTATTTTAATACCCACTAGTCATCTCTGTCAAAGGAGCTTAACAAGTGTCATCAGAGTCACCAAGGACACATACAGACACCTGTTTCATAACTTTTATTTCATTTTAGCCAGATGATAAAAAGAATTCAACTCAGAGTTTCAGTTAAAGTTTTTGAATGGAAACTCACTGCATACATCAAATAACAATGGCAAGCCTGTAAATGTCATTAGCCCCATAAACCCCACACCTTCCCCACTCCTACACCACCACTACCATCGCCCCAGATAAATAGACAAATAGTTCTGTTACCATGTCTGCATCCTGTTCTCTTCCAACCGCTCCCTCCACACTCACACACACACACACACACACACACACACACACACACTTCATCTTAGACCCCTCCCAATGAAAATACTGTATTAATTCTGTTTTTTTCCTGTTCGGTAACACTTCACGTCATTTCCCCTCCCTGCCCTCTTCAAGTTCTTATTCTTTCTGCTGTATTGAAGGTCTTGCTTTGATATTTGATATTTGGTAAATATGTTTACTGAACCCCCTCCCCAAACACCCTCACCTAACCACCAATTAAGACCACTTACTTGTTGATGATATTCACAAAGTCCATCTCACAAGTACCAGGACCTTTGTATTATAATACGACCATAACCGCTGCATACCACATTGATTACCAACATGTCCAAAGTACATCACATGAATAACTATCATGGCTACTCTTCACCACATGTTCTACCATTTATTACTACCATGACCAATAATATACCTCATGTCAAACACCTATGTTCAATTTCCATAGGCTGTTATTTTCACATTTTTGTAATATCCCATATCGCTGGTATTTTGTAATATCTCATATCGCCGATGCGGTTAGGAATCGATTATTCACCATTTACCTGTACCCAGTTACAGGTATGAAAGCACTAATTATTTTACCCATAGACACCAATGTTAAAGTGTCACATATTTATGATTTGCTGCAAATTCAACTCAAGTATGGATAATGCAGAAGTGTAATGTTCATATAGAAAACTATTTTTCAATTGAAAAATCACCAGAAAACGTGGGGTCACAAAACATGTAAGAAAGTTCTTGTTTGTTTACTGAACAGGTCAAGGGTACATCTGTTTTTATTGATCGACTGTTTTCATTGCTCACAAAGTGTAAGCATAGAGTCGAAATTTCGAAAATGTTGATCAGTGATCCAGTAAAACCTATTAAGGCGCTTCTTATACATATAACCACAAAATCGAATAGAAATGGGCAGTTTTCCCCTACTTATAATGCCCATTTCCATCGAAAAAGGAGGGATGACTTTTTATTATAGGAACTACATTCGACTACACCTCGGAGGTTTACATGTAATTGTTGGTGGTAAACCTACATGCACCCCCACCAGATTGAAATTCGTGCCTGAATTTCTGGTAGAGTTTATAACTCCAGGCCAGCTGTCAGACCTATTTTCATACTGTTTCATGCTAATAGACACGGTCCTGAATCTCGGACGAGCTCCCAAATATAACAGGTGGTCAAAAAATCGTTCTTCAACCGGGACTCGAACCCAGGGTCTGTGGTTTGTCGTACCACTGAGCTATCGAGGACATACGGTTAGGAATCGATTATTCACCACTAACCTGTACCCGGTTACAAATATTTTTCAGAATAATAAAATAAATAGCCTTAGAAGGTTGACAAATATTCACTGTCACCCTCACAAGATTACAATATTTACATAACTACCATGACCAATGTATATCACATTTGGGTCATTATCTTTTATTATTGCTTTTACGAACCATCAAGACAGATAAATACTGTAGGATTAAGTGAAAAAATAAAAATAAAAATTTGGTAAAGCATAGTTTAAATATTTTATTTGAAAGGAAGAGAATGAAATGTTCTATTGAAATCTGTGAGGAGGTAAAAAAACAATAAACTATCAAATTCACCTACGGAAAAATAGAATACCTAATTTAGGAGGGTTCGTCAAACGAATCTTTATGGCTTTCTAGGCTATTGTTTTTTTGTATTATATTTACACGAGCATATTTGTGTTTTACTTATAGTGCCTATTGATGCTGCCTTGTTGGTTAGAAATTAGATCATGGCGGGGATTTCTTTATTTACACTGTCCTGTTTTAACGGGATGACAGTAGGGTAAGTGTGAGGTTTGGTGCACCATAGAACCGGTTTAAACCCCCAGTGGCCTACTTTGCCACTGACCGTTCCAAGGCGGTAGCCCTATTGTCAACCCTTTTGTGTTTGTGATGTCGTTTGCATTTATTACTACTTTTGCCTTTTTGTTAGTCTGTTTTCGTGTTTGTTTCTGTGTTTTGTGGTTGACTGTCCTCCTTGAATGCTACTTTCCCTGTCCGATCTTTTTATATTTCTTTATATATATATACCAAATTAATTGACTTTATATGAATATCACATTCATTACTACAATGGTCAATGTATATCAAATTAATACCATGACCACGTTAGAACAATTTATACAACACATTTACTATTACCATTGCCAGTGTATACCACAATTATCACATTTATAACTACCATGACTAATGCATGTAATGTATACCACATTTATTACTACCATGACTAATGCATGTAATGTATACCACATTTATAACTACCATGATTAATGCATGTAATGTATACCACATGTATAACTACCATGACTAATGCATGTAATGTATACCACATTTATAACTACCATGACTAATGCATGTAGTGTATACCACATTTATAACTACCATGACTAATGCATGTAGTGTATATCATATTTATTACCACCATGACTAATGCATGTAGTGTATACCAAATTTATAACTACCATGACTAATGCATGTAATGTATACCACATTTATTACTACCATGACTAATGCATGTAATGTATACCACATTTTAATGTATACCACATTTATTACTACCATGACTAATGCATGTGATGTATAACACATTTATAACTACCATGACTAATGCATGTAATGTATACCACATTTATAACTACCATGACTAATGCATGTAATGTATACCACATTTATAACTACCATGACTAATGCATGTAATGTATACCACATTTATAACTACCATGACTACTGCATGTAATGGATACCACATTCATAACTACCATGACTAATGCATGTAATGTACACCACATTTATAACTACCATGACTAATGCATGTAATGTACACCACAATTATAACTACCGTGACTAATGCATGTAATTTATACCACATTTATAACTACCATGACGAATGCATGTAATGTATACCACATTTATAACTACCATGACCAATGCATGTAATGTATGCCACATTTATAACTACCATGACTAATGCTTGTAATGTATACCATATTTATTACTACCATGACTAATGCATGTAATGTATACCACATTTATAACTACCATGACCAATGCATGTAATGTATGCCACATTTATAACTACCATGACTAATGCTTGTAATGTATACCATATTTATTACTACCATGACTAATGCATGTAATGTATACCACATTTATAACTACCATGACTAATGCATGTAATGTATACCACATTTATAACTACCATGACCAATGCATGTAATTTATACCACATTTTAATGTATACCACATTTATTACTACCATGACTAATGCAAGTAATGTTAACCACATTTATACTATGACTAATGCATGTAATGTATACCACATTTATAACTACCATGACTAATGCATGTAATGTTTACCACATTTATAACTACCATGACTAATGCATGTAATGTATACCACATTTATAACTACCATGACTAATGCATGTAATGTATACCACAAGTATTACTACCATGAATAATGCATGTAATGTATACCACATTTATAACTACCATGACTAATGCATGTAATGTATACCAAATTTATAACTACCATGACTAATGCATGTAATTTATACCACATTTATTACTACCATGACTAATGCATATAATGTATACCACATGTATAACTACCATGACTAATGCATGTAATGTATACCACATGTTTTACTACCATGACTAATGCATGTAATGTATACCACATTTATAACTACCATGACTAATGCATGTAATGTATACCACATTTATAACTACCATGACTAATGCATGTAATGTATACCACATTTATAACTACCATGACGAATGCATGTACTTTATACCACATTTAATACTACCATGACTAATGCATGTAATGTATACCATATTTATAACTACCATGACTAATGCATGTAATGTATACCACATGTATTACTACCATGACTAATGCATGTAATGTATACCACATTTATAACTACCATGACTAATGCATGTAATGTATACCACATTTATAACTACCATGACTAATGCATGTAATGTTTACCACATTTATTACTACCATGACTAATGCATGTAATGAATACCACATTTATAACAACCATGACTAATGCATGTAATGTATACCACATTTATTACTACCATGACTAATGCATGTAATGTATACCACATTTATAACTACCATGACTAATGCATGTAATGTATACCACATTTATTACTACCATGACTAATGCATGTAATGTATACCACATTTATTACTACCATGACTAATACATGTAATGTATACCACATTTATAACTACCATGACTAATGCATGTAATGTATGCCACATTTATAACAACCATGACTAATGCTTGTAATGTATACCATATTTATTACTACCATGACTAATGCATGTAATGTATACCACATTTATAACTACCATGACTAATGCATGTAATGTATACCACATTTATAACTACCATGACCAATGCATGTAATTTATACCACATTTTAATGTATACCACATTTATTACTAACATGACTAATGCATGTAATGTACACCACATTTATACTATGACTAATGCATGTAATGTATACCACATTTATAACTACCATGACTAATGCATGTAATGTATACCACATTTATAACTACCATGACTAATGCATGTAATGTATACCACATTTATAACTACCATGACTAATGCATGTAATGTATACCACAAGTATTACTACCATGAATAATGCATGTAATGTATACCACATTTATAACAACCATGACTAATGCATGTAATGTATACCACATTTATAACTACCATGACTAATGCATGTAATTTATACCACATTTATTACTACCATGACTAATGCATATAATGTATACCACATGTATAACTACCATGACTAATGCATGTAATGTATACCACATGTTTTACTACCATGACTAATGCATGTAATGTATACCACATTTATAACTACCATGACTAATGCATGTAATGTATACCACATTTATAACTACCATGACTAATGCATGTAATGTATACCACATTTATAACTACCGTGACTAATGCATGTACTTTATACCACATTTAATACTACCATGACTAATGCATGTAATGTATACCACATTTATAACTACCATGACTAATGCATGTAATGTATACCACATGTATTACTACCATGACTAATGCATGTAATGTATACCACATTTATAACTACCACGACTAATGCATGTAATGTATACCACATTTCTAACTATCATGACTAATGCATGTAATGTATACCACATTTATTACTACCATGACTAATGCATGTAATGAATACCACATTTATAACAACCATGACTAATGCATGTAATGTATACCACATTTATTACTACCATGACTAATGCATGTAATGTATACCACATTTATAACTACCATGACTAATGCATGTAATGTATACCACATTTATTACTACCATGACTAATACATGTAATGTATACCACATTTATTACTACCATGATCTATGTACATCACATTTATTGAATACTATCACTGTCTTCTAAACGCATTTCAACTGGAGATTCTCGATAAACTTCTGAGCAGAAGTTGTGGATGTAGCCAGATTGTGGTTAAACATTTCCATGTTGAATACAGTGGCTGATGGAGTAGATCGTAACATTTATCATAGACTGAAGACTGGGAGCCAGATTACATTTTTCCTCTAATTGGACTCACAGCCAGATTATTTTTTTCCAAGATTGTGAGCGATGGCTGGATTTTTTTCCCCAACAATTTGAGGGATTTTTTTCCCCCCTCAAGTCAGAGCCAGGATATATTTGTTCGGCAATTCAAGGGCCAGGATGTTTTTTCAGGAAAAATCCCAGGCCCCCCACCAGAAATCAACATGATCGGTACCTTACTCATTGTTACTTATATGTTGGACTTATAAACGACTGTAGAAGTCCGCCATTATGTTTACCTGCTTGCTTATTAGGCGTAGCCATTTTCACGGTTTATAGATATCCCGCCACCTTACTTCTTTTATTTACCTTATTATTGATGAAATTAATAGAAGTTGATGCATTGTTTGATATTTATAGAAAATAATACATAAGCATATTAATTCGATTAAAATGACTTGGTTTAGTTTCTACCACAACTGTTTTTTTTTATAAAAGTGCACTTACTTTTCTACACAGATACGTGCTAAATGCAAATACAAAGTCAACCCTTAAACAATTTATAATCATTGTATAATCATTGTAACAGCTGTTATAGTGGTATCACACACAAAGAGTTGCTAGTTCCTCACACTTGCTATTTCAGTTAGGTCAGTGAAGTAATAAGAGATTAGTTCATGTTATTGCGCACTGCACAATCTCTGTAAAGAGGCACTAAAGAGAATAAATAAAAGTCCCTTTATTGTAATTGTAGATGTTAAGTGGATGTTAAGTCTCGCGTGTCTCACTAATTCCTATTGTTTTGAAGTGGCTGTAAATGTATGGTAACTATGGTTGGGTAATTTTGATTTTGCCACATTTTCTGTTTCAGTTTCAGTTTCAGATTTCTTTTTCTCATTTTTCCTGTTTGTGAAGTGGGATTAAAGTGTTCAAGTGCTCGACTGACCCAACATATGTCTCATATACCGTTTTAAGTGGCTTCTACGGGTTGTTTTAATTTTGAAACAACTGAGATCGTTTTCTATATCATTAACTACTAGCCAATATTTATAAACAAAAAAGGAAGTAAAAATGGGGACAAAAACACCGTAATTATATGCTTATTCTTGCATATCCACGTTGTATACGAGTCCTGGAAAATCTGATATTACACGTGGGGTCAGATAAAAGTCATGCGCATCAACAATAGGGCTTAATGTAATATTGTGTAAGTATAAATTCTTGCTTATGATATATTTTTCATAAACCTGAAGGTCTGAGTCTAAACCGTGCTATAAATGCCGGTATATTTCAGCCGTGCTATAAATGACAGATTCGGCAGTTATACCATGGTCTACTGAATTTTACACGCGCGTAGTTGTAATGTTTACACACAACCTGTCAATCAAATATGTAAAACAAGACTACCCATTATCAAAACAGGACTCCTTGACATTGGATTTGCCCAATAATATACACAGGCGATTGGCTGCAATGCTCAATACATGGGTCATGCTCATGCGGCGTGATAATTCTATTTTTTGATTGGATCGAGCTGTTATTTTTACTGAAAACTGCAACGCCCTAAAACTTCTTGCACGGCGTAGTTGGATAAATGGCTATGGTAGTACAAAAAATGTATAGCATATTGTTCTCGTATGCGATTTATACTGCACTCTCGGGCCTGCGGCCCTCGAGAAGCATTATAGATCGCATATACTCGAAAAATTATGCTATATATATTACATATACTCGAAAAATTGTGCTATAAATATTACTTGCAAAGTCTCAGACACTGATTGTTCCTAGCATTAGCTTCTACTTGCTTCTCGCACTGGTTTCTGTTGGTTGAATTTGCAATGTCGAGTGCATATAAAATAATACAAATGGCTTAATATGTCGATCCTCTCGGATTTTCATGTTCATTGAGAGGAATTTCTCCTAAACAGCAGAGGAGGAATTCGTACTCTTTCAGTCGGCTGACGTGGCCTAGTGGATTCCAAAGAACCCGGGTGCAAGCCTTACCGGCACCACTGAATTTCGTCGGTGTATTGTTGAACACGACACTTGAATGATGTAATGATGTAAACCCCGGGCGGTATCGGAGTATATCCTTCGAACACGTTAATGAACCAAAGGCATATATTCGTCAGCAAGAGTAGTGCAGGTACCCGGATTTCTTTTTATTTATCAACTTGAAAGTGAAAGTAGAATATATTAAGAGGTGTCGAATGAATGCAGTTTGTTCACGGTGTCACCAAAGATCAGAATTTTCTTTTCTTAAATGACACGTGCTCCCTACTTTTCTCTGCAGTATTCTAGAGAGGAAGCTCATATCACTAAGAATATATCACTAAGAATATGTAAGTACATCTTAGTTTGAACTTGTTTGAAACAATTGCAACTAGCAAGCTTGGGAAATGTGTACAGGACTCAATGGGATTTTTTTTACTTCCGGAACACCTATAACTATAGAAGGTCACGGCATGCATGTCGAAACCTATGGAGAAGTAGTCCATATCTTTCATGTGAACTACACCCAGGTCAATCTCACGAGATATACTTTTCTTACATGCATACTATTTAACTAATCCGCCAAATAACGGCAAAATGGCACTACAAACCCGTTTATCAGAAATCTGTCCAGATGTTCATGTCATTTAATAATGCATATTTGCCGATTTAAAGTATATAATTTGTCACGGGTTCTTGAATACCCGTAAATGAATATGCTTAAAAGATTATGAGTTAGGAACTCTTAATTCAACGTACCAGTTTTGGGATTTGGCCTAGCTGGTTAAGGCCATTTATATTGTGTCTATAAAGTTTGAATTCTCAAAATATGTAAGTTATATATATACTGATAAAAATAAGTTTAGCAAGTAAATAACATAAATCCCGTTGACCAGATTCTAGGATATGCGTAGAAGCGGTCATGGGCAATATAATTTACATAATTATCAGCTATATAAAGGGAATAAGTCTCAAAAAATTATGCGAAAACAATAGCAACATGTGGTAATCTACATGTTTTACAGAAATTATAATTTCGCTCTTATTTCAATGTAAAGGGAGGTAATTTCACAAATGGTAAACTTTGGTTCCCTATATCTTTATAATGGCATGGAAATTGTCGATTGTTTTAGAGATTTTTATAACTTGAGGCCCATAATAGATATTTTGTAATGTTTAATCTTGCTCTTTAACTTATTTGTATTTTTAAATGTGAAATAGTATATTTTAACTAAATGGGAGATAACTCTGATACTTACATTGGAATACAAAAAGTAAGTGAAAAAGAAGATCAACCTTAGTTATGCCGATGATTTAAAATACTTTACAATATAAAATAACATTACATTTTTTAAGCTAGATTTGCATAAGTGCTTTTTAAACTTTATTTGTTTCAGTATGTATATCTCGTCGTCATTCGGTTAAATTTAGAACGATGTACATATGTTGTAAAATTCGGCTGTTGTTGGCGGGATAGCTACTTTAATTCAATTAATGTCATTAGCAGTGAGAATGCATGCAGTAGAGGAGACCGGACATCACCTATATGTCGTTCAAAGTAGATCACAGCGATCCGAAATTTTGCAAATGATGTTTGATGCATATAAGAAACATGCTGGTGAAGGTTGGTGGAAATCCTGCAAGAAATATGCGGGATAAGCATGTCTTTGCGGAGTTCTGACGTGACATATATTTCGTTCAAGGTAGGTCGCAGCGACCATACATTTAGCACACACGATGTTAGATGCATATAAGGAACACGCTGGCGGAGATTAGTAAATATCCTGCAAGAAAGGGTGCAAGATACGCATCTCGCAGCGAAGACTGGCCATGAACTATATTTCGTCGAAAGATAGGCCACAGCCACATGACATTTGCTGGTGAAGTTTGCTTAAAATCATTCAAATAATGAAAAATATATAAACAAATTAAAGTCGGAGGCACTGAAGTTAACTTACTGACACATACGTGTGCCCGGACGACATTGTGATCGTTAAGCGGGCTTTAGAAAAAAATAAGAGCTATGATTCTGACAGCTAATTTCTGCATACATTGCCTCAATCTCAACGTTAGCAATAAAAAAAAATTGAGTTTACACGTTCTGATATAGTTGGTTCTATAGATTATATTGTGTTCATCTCCACAGAATATACTTGACTAATCGTATTTGACTGTTATTTTCAAACTCATACGTGTATACACATATGTAACAATAAATACTCCTCTCTCACCGCTCTTAGTTCTCTGCATTTATCAGATTTGTACCTTGATATTTTAGCTTTATAAATTGAATATACGTAAAATGAATTATGAGTTGGTAACTTTTTATTCGACGCTCCAGTTTTGGGGTTTGGACTGGCTGGTTAAAGCCGTTTATAGTGTGTCTATGAGATAGGATAAGTTATATATACTCGTATATACCTCGTCGTCAGTGGGTTTAGAAAAAGTGTACGTACGTTGTTGAATGTGACTGTTATTGGCGGGATATCTACTTTAAGGCTGCATTTAGCCGAAACTGTTAGCTTATAAAACAAACTCTTCAGAATGTACCATTTAATATCTAACCTTTTAAAGTTTCTGGGGAAGCATGCCTCAATCCCCCTTAACAATTTCGCCCCTAAGGTGCTCAATTGCTTGGCCGTACACTACTCTAAAACGGCCAGCTACGCCCCTGATTATCCGGATTAACGTGTCAGTGTAACCTAAGTGAAATATATTGCATATAATGCCTGGGGCACACATTCTTACTCCCGGGCGTAGATCTAATTTGAGGGGAAATAAAAAGTTGAAAACGCAATAAAAGTTTGTAAGGGTGGGGCTTATTGTGGAAAGCACTTTTTTGCGAGCATTGCAAGTATATAGATCTAGTATATACCTGATAAAAATCGCTTTTACAAGCACCAAAGATAAAACAATATCCCCAATGCCCTCTGCCGCTCTCTCCACCTCACTAAACCCCCAGGAGTGTCTAGTTTCTGTGGTGTTTTACGTCATGTTCACATTTAAAATTTATATATGACGATCAATTAGTTTTTGTGGTGGAGACAGTCCACCCACTTTTCCTGGGTAGAACCAGTAATTCACACCTCCTTCCATCCATAAGAATCAACACTTCTTCACTTACGAGTGGCTTGAAAAGTAACCACGCTACGCCTCTGAACGCCAGTATATATTTGTTTGTTTTTTGTTAAAGTAGCTATCCCGTCAACAACGGCCACATTTTACAACATATTTAGATATGTACCGTTTCTAAAACTACTGACGACGAGGTAAACATTATATATAACTTACATATTTTGAGAATCCCAAACTCTACTGTATAGAAACAGTACAAATAATAAGAGTTACCAACTCATAATTCATTTAACGCATAATCAATCATGGGTATTTCAGGAACCCATGAATAAACCTTCCCTGTTTAATCGGCACATGTATATGCATTAGTATATGACCTGAACACATGGATAGAATTTTGATAAACGGTTTGTAGTGTAATTTTGCCGTTATTTGGCGGGTTAGTTTCTTTAAATACTAGTCTCTAGATCTACTGGTACATTAGATCTACTGTATATGAATTGTTTTCATCATTTTTATTTTTCATCATTATTTAATTTAAATTAATCGATACAGAGTCTAGACTATTTGTTAGAAGTCGTGCAGGTATACTAAAATAATCAATGACGTCATCTAAGTTAAGGCTTCACGTGAGACGTGAAAACGTGACGTCATATTATAAAATACGTGACGTCAAATAAAGCATGAATACAGTGCAGTGGTTCACCGATTAATAAACCTACTTGGAATACACCTATCTAGATCTATATCTATTATTTCATGAATATAATTTCATTGGGCATGTTGGGTTTCTTTCGAGTGAAAAATAACAGCCGTTCGTAGACTTATAGATATGTCAGTGAGTATTCTGCGACCGGTCGTGGACATGGAGCCCTACGAACGGCTGTAATCATAGGGAAATATCCGTTAATGGACACGGTAAAATTGTACACTGAACTCCTGATAACACGCCAAATATCAACATTTTACGAAATGTCCACTTAGGGATGCTTTTTTTCACAATGGCACGAACGGCTGGATCCAGTAGTATATAAATCCATGGGGGTATTTTGTAGATTTTCTACCAGCTAGATCTTCACCGCGTGCACGTCGCAGAGTGGGCACTGTCAGCAAACAAGTAGGATTGACCTATTGGGTCGATCCTTGCCGGAGGAGCCGGGTCCGTTTCTACTTGCAAATAGACTAAATAGGCATAGGACTGACTTTGTCTGCAGTATTAACGGTATGTTTGCTGATTGACACAGAGTGAAGATGTCTCCTGCGTCCCATCACAGCACACATCATCTGATGTCCACAGATCCCGGAAGTCTTGTCCGCGGGCCGGAATGAGTAGTGACCCGTTCGGCCTACATTCGACAACCAAGGGGGAAGGACGCCGGGCGGTGTGTGCGGCGCAGGGGTCTTACTGTGATGGGTGTGGCCCTAAACAAGGCAGTCACCGACCAGTAGCGGATGTAGGACACCTTAGCGGATGTAGACCACCAGACCACCACGCCAGACCACTCCAGACCACTTCACCGCCACAGCGAGAACTACACAGAGCGAAAGCGACACACCATCTACATACATACAACAGAAGCGACAACACAGCAGCAGCACTAGATCAACCAACACATTCAGCTAGAACAGTCCAGACTCAATTGTGCCCGTCGCGGCAGGGAAACTTGTCGTGTTTGTTGGTGGAGGGACTATAAACCTCAGAAATACACACACACACTTGTAGATTTTCTAGGTGTTCGTGGTTTGAAAAAAGCTTTTCCAGGAAAGTGTTTGTTTTTGTAAGCCTAGGGTATTTTTGAGAAAAAAATGTAAGGGGTATTTTGTTGACTTTCTATGTGCGGGGTCTAAATCCAGAGTGGTCGGGGTGGGGTTTCTCGGGTATTTTGGGCTAGAACAGTCCATTCCTTTCAAACAGGAGTTAATTTCTGTCAATCTCCGGCCGACGCCGCACCACGTCGCAACCCCTCATTCTAAAAGTAAAAATATGTCATTCAAACAGGGTAATACAGTTACATTCTGTTTTCTTTTTATAATCAATTAAAAATAAATCAAAGTTTTTGCTATGTCAGTTACAAAATCACAGATTCAATCTCAAATAAATTACATAAACACACTTTTAGTCTGGTACCCTTCCCATACTGCGCTCGCTACTCTCTCTCTTCGTGGGAAGAGAGAGTAGGGAGTAGAGAGTAAGTAGGGAGCGCAATTTCTATACACAATCTATTAATAGACGTAAACAAATTGTATGACGTGTCTCACCCGATAATGTTTGACCAATGAATGCCTTCTATTTTGATCACGTGTAGTGAGTGCTGACAGTCGTTAATTTTATTGACGGCAGTTTAGCAGTCTATGTTTTTATGGACAGGAATATGTGCTGGACAGGGACATACAATTATAAACCATACTCGGTTAGACAATTACACTATGCGGAATTGCCAATAAGCCAATAAGATAATATTTTCGTCAAGAATGGAAAATACCGTTTATAGACAATTACCGAAGCATTGTGGTGTAGTGGTTAAAGCGGCTGCCTTGCATTCGGGAGGTCGTGGGTTCGATTCCCATTACCGCGTCATACTAAAGACTTTAAAAATGGAGTAGTCACTTGTAACCCCTGCCTCACGAGCAAATAATGGGTAGTGCTACGACGGATTGACCAGTGTCAGAATAATGTGACTGGGGGTATCATGTCTACTACGGCGTGGTATTCCAGTGTGGCAGCACTATAAAACCATTGAGTGCTTCAAGTAGACATGTCATCACATCACACACAAACACATAGATAAAAGTTCAGACATTGTGCCTATAATCGTCGGGTAGGACGCCTGTCGTAGGTGGAGGGACTATAATCCTTAGAAATACACACACACATATAGACAATTCATCTGGGTATTGTATACAAACAATGAGAACGAAAACATACTAGTAACTATATTAAACTATAGGAATATCATAATATCAACATTTAAGCAACATTTGTATACATAACTATTTCTTTCTTATTTTCATAACACTACTTCTGTACCGATACAATTTTGACCGTTTTTGTTTTAATAACATAGTTTTCGAATTAAAGATAGGTTGTCTATGGCAGTATATAAGTTGTCTCAGTAAATATAGTGAGGTGTGGTTTTATGATTTTATATTTAAGCAAGAGCTCAGGCTGATTTTGCCCGATTTTGACAACGTGACTTTTCAAAATCACAGTAGTTTAGAGCACAATAAAACGATTTTAGAAAAAGCCTCTATGCCGATTGTCAGGGTATTTTCTGTACATGATAAGGCACTAAAATGGGGATCGAATCAATAATTTAGATTTTTAAATAAACTATTTAAATAAGAAAACCACTCGATTTCTTACCTTGACCTCGCAGTTTATGGCTCCACTAATTCTGTACCGGATGCTGTACTATGAATGCGTGAGTGCGTATACTGTATCTCTAAGTCATACGTTTAACACAGTAGCTTGGATGCAGAATTAACATATACCCGCAAACAATCATACAAGTATACCTCATATGAGTGAAATCACATGTAAAGACATATTTCGAGCCTATTGTATTTGGGGGTGTTGTGGGGTGGGGGGAGGGGGGGGGGGGGGGGTTGGGGGGTGGCAGAGAAGGAGAGAATGTCTATAGGTAACTGTAAATCGCTGTTAGAAATACATTTGCACAAGGAAATTGAGATTATTAGTATTTTGTCAACGGATGAGGCCCGTCCCATAAAGAGTGTATAAGCGGATACAGGTTCGAGTCCCGGTTGAGGAACGATTTTTCACCATTTACCTGTATCTGGTTACAAGTGTATAATAATGTAGTAAAAACTATAACCGTTTTGCATTTTATGTGCACTTGTATATATGTTAAAACAACTATGTATAGATGGATTTTCTTAAAGGACCCGTGTTAACAATTAACAGTTGTTTGTATTTTTAGCACAATATACTCTATTATCAGTTACTTCTCTGCCATGTTTTAGTAAATCCCAAATGCAAGAAACTCATCGGAACTTCAAAATTCATCGTTGTCCTATGTCAGTGTTTTTGATCACCTGAGCCGAAGCTCATTGTGATGTTTTGGAATTACTCTTCGTCCGTCGTCCGTCCGTTGTCTGTCCGTCGTCGTCGTTACCTTTGGCTTCTGACGACATTTTCTCAGAAACCGCTTGTCGGAATTCAACCAAATATTATATGAATTCATTAAACTGGATTTCATAGTTGCACCAACAGATAAGGTCATTTGTAATTTGCGGAGGAAGACCCCAGGTGCAAACCCGGGCATTTTTTCGTGCACGGGCGCGCACCTGAGTAGAACCACCGACGTTCCGCAAGCAAGCTGGACAGCTTGATACTCACATACTAAACAGTCCTGGCCCCATGGGGAATCGAACCCACAGCGGTGAGGGCATGTGATTTCAAGTCTGAGACCACTCGACCACGGCTGACCTCCCCCCTCCCCTCCCCACCCCCACCCCCCAAACAATAGGCTCGAAATGAGTCTTTAAACTAACTGACTAAAATAACGGCAATATTACACTACATAACCGTTTATCAAACCTCTATCCAGGTGTTCAGGTCAAATAATGATACATATGTGCCGAATAAAATAATTAGGTTTATTCACGGGTTCTTAAAATAACCGTGACTGAATACGCGTAAAATGAATTGAACAAGTCTAGAAAAGTTACGTAAATATATTTTTTTTTATTTTTTTATTTTTCTAAAGTATCCATTACATATACCAACAGAGTACATATATCTTATTTTACATATTAATAACAACAACATATATACTGCACACAAAGTGTCATACTCATTAATTAGCTTATGCGTTTTATTCTATTTTGTTAAAGGGACACATGACGAACTTGAGCTACATTCAAACATCAAAATAATTATCTCGGTTATTAATCCTGCCCCATTTTGACTTTAGTACCACCTGCATAGGATCAAAAAAAAATTGAGATTTCAACCCTCTTCCATATTCTATCTAAATTTTCAAATATACAACTAATGCATTATTATCAAAATTTAGTAAATGTAATATCATTACCTTGAACTATTTAAACACTTAATCTTAATGACTGAAAGTATTCGAGTCATATTGAAGTTCATCAGGACGCTGTGAGTTCTAACCTAATTAGGATCGCCAAGTGTCCCCTTAGAATTAACTCAGCATATGTATACAGTATCTTAATCTTTAATATTTTAAATAAAGGTGTATGACGGTAAAAATTATATTATTTAGCAAAATAGATTACTGTAGAGCAAACAAGGTTGTGCGCCATCATGTGGTTTATGTTTTGACATGTGTATTTTCAGTATTTTTTTAAATGAACTAGTATTTATAGATTTGCATCAATTTATTCACAAGTATGCACCCTTATATACATACACATCTACACTACACACACATATATGTATGTAAAAGTAATAAATTCAAATATTCACCATTATTTAATGTATAGCCACATATCCATATATTCTCAAATATTCATATTCTATCGTATGTTTAAATATTCTACCCATTATCTGTATACATGCATCAATAAAATGTTCTCAAGTTTATACAACTTTGCAGATATACACACATACTTACACACATATCTCATTATCTACACACACATATCTCATTATCTACACACCCACTGTATGTATTGTTTGTTATATGATCCTGATATTGAGATAATAAACCCGTCAGAATATGCATGGATTACTTTTCTTTCCGGTGGGGGAGGTGTGGGGGGAAGCAATTATACAAAACACTTTCCGAAGCATATATATAACGACAGGAAAAAATTACAAACTTTAAAAAAAAGCTGAAAAGTAGACAACAGTGTTTTACTATGATGATCGTTATGGTGTCCCTGAACTTTGACATGTTTAATAATAAGTCTATATATATATACATATTTTATTGCCCTATTTTACCAATGTTTATATATCGATTCCACATGGCTTCAGATTGTGATACTTTTAAATATTTATATGCTATCCACTTTTCCACTTTGTATAAAGATATAATAGTTTTTTTAAAGATATCTAGTAATGGGTTTTGCTTTTGCATCTTTTGCTGATATATACAAACTTTGGCTTGGATGATAATTTTGCTCAAAGTGATATCAAATTTATTTTTTCCAAATAAGATATCTGTTTCTTCCCAAATTGTCAAAGTTATATTACATTTATTTCTAATGTATTCTGCAAGATATGACCAAAACTGTTTTACAACTTCACAATTCCAAAAGAAGTGATGTATGGTTTCAGGTAAAATATTGCAAAAGCTGCACATGCTATTATCTAGAATGTTCATTTTTGATAGTAAATAGTTAGTTCCCAGAATTCTATGATTGCTTCTATGTTGTAACCAAAGTAATTTTAATCTTTTGTTATTTTAAACGATATTGCGTAAATTGTTTCGAAATTATAGTTAGTTACTGTTAAAACTTCATTCTTCCATTTTAATAATGACTTGGGGTAAATATATATTTTAATCAACAGATCATAAATAAATCTACAGCCTTTAGTATGTTTTTGGATTAGTGATAGGATAAGAGGGCGTAATGGGTTTGGACTATTATTGGGTAAATGTGTTATATTCAATTTACGCAAGTAGTCTCCAATGGCAGTAATAAGACCTTTATATTCTAAGAAATTAGACCTTATGTCATGTCGATTATTGAAATCTCTGTAAGAGTAAAGGTTTCCATTTGTGTTTAACAGGTCATTGATTAATAAAATTCCTCCTTCGTACCATCTTCTATAGAAAACGCTTGAACCTCCATACTTAATATTTGGATTATGCCATAAATTAACAGCATGAAATTTCTGCTATGAAATCGGTTTCACGTGTTCAATAAATATTTTATAACAGGAAACTAGTTCTTTCCAAAAGGGATTATGTATTCTATTTAAATTTCGTTTCATAAAGTCACTACCAAAATTAACTACGTCTATGAAAATGGGGCACATTTGTTTCACTAAGTGAGTATATCTATTATCTGTCTGGAAAATTCTGCGAATCCAAGTAGTTTTTAAAGCTGACATAAATTGTTCAATATCAATCATTCTTAGCACCCCAAACTTATGGTATCGTATTGTTATAATAGTTCGTTTTATCTTATCTTTTTTATTATTCCAAAGAAAGTTATAAAACATATTGAAGAAGTTTGATTTTATCAGTTGATGGGTTGGGGATTCATATTATCAAATGATTAAGTTTCGATAGAGCTAGGCGTTTTAGAACCACAATTTTTCCCAAAGGAGTAAGTATACTTTTAGACCAATTTGCAAATAATCTTTTAATTTCCTCTCTTTTAAGGTGATAATTTATATTTATCATTGAATTCAGGTCTGTTGAGAATGTAACCCCTAGTACAGTGAAATTATCTTTTTCTCAACATAAATTGTATTCTGGACATAACGTTGTGTCGCTACCTTTTTTCGATCCAAACCAGATAACTTTTGTTTTGTCAGAATTTATATTAAGGCCGGAGATTTGTGCATACAATTTTAATGTCAACATGGTGTGTAGAAATGATTCTTTGGAGCCATCTAGAGTCAAACTGGTATCATCAGCATAGTGTGATACTAACAACTAAGTATTATCTATATGAATACCATTAATTCTTGGATTGTTTCTTAACAGTACAGATAATACTTCTGCACACAGAATGAACAGGTAGGGTGACAATGAATCTCCTTGACGACAACCTCCTTGTAGATAGAACTAGTCTGACATATGCCCATTAACTAATAATTGAAGGGCCAAAATGAAAAACTTGTAAAACATTTGTCATGAAATTCCACGATAACGTGTCAAAAGCAGTTACGAAGTCAATCAAGAGCAATAACCCTGCAATATTGTATTTCTCTGCATAAAATAGTATGTCATACAGTAATCTTATATTTGTTCCCATAAATCTGCCTGGTAAAAAGCCAGTTTGATCTTCATGGATAATAATACATAACACATTGTTTTATTCTAAAAGCTATGGAAGCTGATGCTATTTTATACGAAACGCTTAGAAGAGAGATTGGTCTCCAGTTTTTCAAATACAATTTGTCTTTGTTGCCTTTCGAAATGCAAGTTATAACTCCTTGTTTTTGTGTTATTGAGAGTTCTCCATTTAAATAAGAATAATTTATTGTCCTAACAAAAAAATAACAAATATTGTTCCTGACATACTTATAAAATTCGACCGTAAATCCAGAGTTACCTGGGCTTGTATTATTGACCAAAACAACACGTACATTAACAATTTGTTATTTCATGTTTATACGTTCGATAAGTTTATATTGATGTACAACTTGAATTACAGATTACGTTTAATTTTCAAATGTATAAACTACACGTTCTATATTTTTGAGAAAAAAACTTTCTATATTCAATAAATAAGTATTATATATTACGTTATCAAACACATATATAAAAATGTATATGACAAAAAAAATATATTTCGCAACAAGGCATTGATGGTATATTCTACAATCTCTTCATTATTAGAAATAATTTGATTTCCTTTAAAACACTTCTTGTTATCAAACTGAAATAATTCAATTAACAATTTCCAGTCTAATTTATGTAAGATACATGTACTAAGTCAACATTTAACACATTGTCACAGGCAATTTGTCTACTACGTTGGAATGCACGGTGTACATTTTCGTTGTTATCTATTAATCTCTAGGATAATGGTTATTTTAAATATAGTGTTATAATTAGTCTGACAGTCACACATAACTGAGGAGAGTCACATGACAATGCATAGCGCAAAGAAACTAATAGTTATCGAACGTTAAAAGTTACTGTATGTAAAACGAAATACGTTTAATGTATCTAAAATATAAAAAACAATATTAAAGCCCTTCAATAATAGGAAATCCTTAAAGTATATTAATTTACATAGTGAGTTATGTTTTGTTAATAATGTGAGTATTGTATTGGTTGACGGGACGAGTTTTCATCCACAATCAAAATGAACAACCGAAGCATGAAAGTGTACAATCGAAGAATGATAACTAACCATCGACGAATGAAAGTGAATAACCGAAGAATGGTAACTAATCATCGACGAACGAAAGTGAACTATCGAAGAATGAAAAGTAACCATCGACGAACGAAAGTGACCAATTGAAGAACGACAACCAACCATCGACGAATGATAGTGAACAATCGAAGAATGAAAAGCAACAATCGACGAACGAAAGTGAACAATCGACGAACGAAATGAAACAATCGAAGAACGATAACCAACCATCGACGAACGATAGTGAACAATCGAAGAATGAAAAGTAACCATCGACGAACGAATGGGAACAACCGACGAATGAAAAGTAACAATAAAAGTGGTGTTTGGCGTTCCATAGACTTTGGAGATAGGAATTATGCCTCGTATGAGAATCGCATTACACAACATTTTCGCGGACAATTGCGCTGTACCCAGCAAATCCATTTGCACAATATGTTTTTACTCCATATGGTACTGAGCTTCGAGAGACACGCAGACCTGGCGCATAGTAAGTAAAGTTCTTTTTGTGTGTGCTATGGACTGTCTGAGGTATAGTACTGAGATATCAGTCCATAACAATATCAAAGAGAAAACGTCCGTGACTCTTGCTTTACAAGGACGTTTGTTTGTTTGAATGGTGTTTTACGTACTTTTTAGTATGTTTGAGGCCATATGACGGTCGATATTTTCTGGTAGCCTCTCGCCATCCGAGACACTTTCTCACTTACAAGTTGAGATCCCAGTGGGATTCGAATCCGCTGTACTTGGCATATTTGAATGACATATTTGAATACCGGTTGCATACTGACATTGTTTGGCCAGAATTGCAATCATTTTGGACATTCCAAAAGAGCCACCTACCCACATTCTCGCAGCATGTGTACGCGCTATCCGTACTGGTTTGTAAAACCCGTACATTGTACGCGCCATTATTTCGAACAGTTCCTCCTCACGTCTTTAAACAATGCAGTAAAAATACTAGAGTTCTATGAGTATATATGAGGGCTTGAACTAAAAAAACATACGGTTAAGCTGGTTTTCAATTACAGAAGTCAAAACAATTGCAAATGTACCAACTTTTCGAATGTCGAGTGTTTGTGTGTAACTATTATCAGATTTCAAAATGACTGTCGCGTTTTCAGGCCTTTGCCGTAAACTATGCTAAAGGATAAAAGAAACGCAACTCGGAAATTTCCGCTATACATTGTATGTATAATATGCTGCTGTAAATCGAATGGTACATGGCTATATAAGACCATTCCTTTCCGAAAAAAGGACTAAAACAACACATAACACACCAAAGCTCAACGTTTCATTATTGATAGTATACGCGTTTGGTTCAAGCAGGTGAGCAATCTTATTTATCAATTTCGGGTTACAAAGTGTACTGTGATTAGAAAGTGTACATCACATTTTTTTCCTTCTCTAACTAGTTGCAACCCATTTTTTTACAAAACATTTTGTTATTTGGAATAGGAATATTACTCTGGATTATTACGTCTAATTAAGTGTGTAGTACATGAACGTGAAGTTGGCAGTAGTAGTAGCAGTACTGTCATACCCTGGATTATTACGTCTAATTAAGTGTGTAATACATGAACGTGAAGTTGGCAGTAGTAGTAGCAGTACTGTCATACTCTGGATTATTACGTCTAATTAAGTGTGTAGTACATGAACGTGAAGTTGGCAGTAGTAGTAGCAGTACTGTCATACTCTGGATTATTACGTCGATTAAGTGTGTAGTACATGAACGTGAAGTTGGCAGTAGCAGTAGCAGTACTGTCATACTTTGGATTATTACGTCTAATTAAGTGTGTAGTACATGAACGTGAAGTTGGCAGTAGTAGTAGCAGTACTGTCATACTCTGGATTATTACGTCGAATTAAGTGTGCAGTACATGAACGTGAAGTTGGCATTAGTAGTAGCAGTACTGCCATACTCTGGATTATTACGTCTAATTAAGTGTGTAGTACATGAACGTGAAGTTGGCAGTAGTAGTAGCAGTACTGTCATACTCTGGATTATTACGTCTAATTAAGTGTGTAGTACATGAACGTGAAGTTGGCAGTAGTAGTAGCAGTACTGTCATACTCTGGATTATTACGTCTAATTAAGTGTGTAGTACATGAACGTGAAGTTGGCAGTACTGGTAGCAGTACTGTCATACTCTGGATTATTACGTCGAATTAAGTGTGTAGTACATGAACGTGAAGTTGGCAGTAGTAGTAGCAGTACTGTCATACTCTGGATTATTACGTCGAATTAAGTGTGTAGTACATGAACGTGAAGTTGGCAGTAGTAGTAGCAGTACTGTCATACTCTGGATTATTACGTCGAATTAAGTGTGTAGTACATGAACGTGAAGTTGGCAGTAGTAGTAGCAGTACTGTCATACTCTGGATTATTACGTCGAATTAAGTGTGTAGTATATGAACGTGAAGTTGGCAGTAGTAGTAGCAGTACTGCCATACTCTGGATTGTTACGTCTAATTAAGTGTGTAGTACATGAACGTGAAGTTGGCAGTAGTAGTAGCATACTGTCATACTCTGGATTATTACGTCTAATTAAGTGTGTAGTACATGAACGTGAAGTTGGCATTAGTAGTAGCAGTACTGTCATACTCTGGATTATTACGTCTAATTAAGTGTGTAGTACATGAACGTGAAGTTGGCAGTAGTAGTAGCAGTACTGTCATACTCTGGATTATTACGTCGAATTAAGTGTGTAGTACATGAACGTGAAGTTGGCAGTAGTAGTAGCAGTACTGTCATACTCTGGATTATTACGTCGAATTAAGTGTGTAGTACATAAACGTGAAGTTGGCAGTAGTAGTAGCAGTACTGTCATACTCTGGATTATTACGTCGAATTAAGTGTGTAGTACATGAACGTGAAGTTGGCAGTAGTAGTAGCAGTACTGTCATACTCTGGATTATTACGTCGAATTAAGTGTGTAGTACATGAACGTGAAGTTGGCAGTAGTAGTAGCAGTACTGTCATACTCTGGATTATTACGTCGAATTAAGTGTGTAGTACATGAACGTGAAGTTGGCAGTAGTAGTAGCAGTACTGTCATACTCTGGATTATTACGTCGAATTAAGTGTGTAGTACATGAACGTGAAGTTGGCATTAGTAGTAGCAGTACTGTCATACTCTGGATTATTACGTCTAATTAAGTGTGTAGTACATGAACGTGAAGTTGGCAGTAGTAGTAGCAGTACTGTCATACTCTGGATTATTACGTCGAATTAAGTGTGTAGTACATGAACGTGAAGTTGGCAGTAGTAGTAGCAGTACTGTCAAACTCTGGATTATTACGTCGAATTAAGTGTGTAGTACATGAACGTGAAGTTGGCAGTAGTAGTAGGAGTACTGTCATACTCTGGATTATTACGTCTAATTAAGTGTGTAGTACATGAACGTGAAGTTGGCAGTAGTAGTAGCAGTACTGTCATACTCTGGATTATTACGTCGAATTAAGTGTGTAGTACATGAACGTGAAGTTGGCAGTAGTAGTAGCAGTACTGTCATACTCTGGATTATTACGTCGAATTAAGTGTGTAGTACATGAACGTGAAGTTGGCAGTAGTAGTAGCAGTACTGTCATACTCTGGATTATTACGTCGAATTAAGTGTGTAGTACATGAACGTGAAGTTAGCAGTAGTAGTAGGAGTACTGTCATACTCTGGATTATTACGTCTAATTAAGTGTGTAGTACATGGACGTGAAGTTGGCAGTAGTAGTAGCAGTACTGTCATACTCTGGATTATTACGTCTAATTAAGTGTGTAGTACATGAACGTGAAGTTGGCAGTAGTAGTAGCAGTACTGTCATATTCTGGATTATTACGTCTAATTAAGTGTGTAGTACATGAACGTGAAGTTGGCAGTAGTAGTAGCAGTACTGTCATACTCTGGATTATTACGTCGAATTAAGTGTGTAGTACATGAACGTGAAGTTGGCAGTAGTAGTAGCAGTACTGTCATACTCTGGATTATTACGTCGAATTAAGTGTGTAGTACATGAACGTGAAGTTGGCAGTAGTAGTAGCAGTACTGTCATACTCTGGATTATTACGTCGAATTAAGTGTGTAGTACATGAACGTGAAGTTGGCAGTAGTAGTAGCAGTACTGTCATACTCTGGATTATTAAGTCGAATTAAGTGTGTAGTACATGAACGTGAAGTTGGCAGTAGTAGTAGCAGTACTGTCATACTCTGGATTATTACGTCAAATTAAGTGTTTAGTACATGAACGTGAAGTTGGCAGTAGTAGTAGCAGTACTGTCATACTCAGGATTATTACGTCGAATTAAGTGTGTAGTATATGAACGTGAAGTTTGCAGTAGTAGTAGCATTACTGTCATACTCTGGATTATTACGTCTAATTAAGTGTGTAGTACATGAACGTGAAGTTGGCAGTAGTAGTAGCAGTACTGTCATACTCTGGATTATTACGTCGAATTAAGTGTGTAGTACATGAACGTGAAGTTGGCAGTAGTATTAGCAGTACTGTCATACTCTGGATTATTACGTCGAATTAAGTGTGTAGTACATGAACGTGAAGTTGGCAGTAGTAGTAGCAGTACTGTCATACTCTGGATTATTACGTCGAATTAAGTGTGTAGTACATGAACGTGAAGTTGGCAGTAGTAGTAGCATACTGTCATACTCTGGATTATTACGTCGAATTAAGTGTGTAGTACATGAACGTGAAGTTGGCAGTAGTAGTAGCAGTACTGTCATACTCTGGATTATTACGTCGAATTAAGTGTGTAGTACATGAACGTGAAGTTGGCAGTAGTAGTAGCAGTACTGTCATACTCTGGATTATTACGTCGAATTAAGTGTGTAGTACATGAACGTGAAGTTGGCAGTAGTAGTAGCAGTACTGTCATACTCTGGATTATTACGTCGAATTAAGTGTGTAGTACAGGAACGTGAAGTTGGCAGTAGTAGTAGCAGTACTGTCATACTCTGGATTATTACGTCGAATTAAGTGTGTAGTACATGAACGTGAAGTTGGCAGTAGTAGTAGCAGTACTGTCATACTCTGGATTATTACGTCGAATTAAGTGTGTAGTACATGAACGTGAAGTTGGCAGTAGTAGTAGCAGTACTGTCATACTCTGGATTATTACGTCGAATTAAGTGTGTAGTACATGAACGTGAAGTTGGCAGTAGTAGTAGCAGTACTGTCATACTCTGGATTATTACGTCAAATTAAGTGTGTAGTACATGAACGTGAAGTTGGCAGTAGTAGTAGCAGTACTGTCATACTCTGGATTATTACATCGAATTAAGTGTGTAGAACATGAACGTGAAGTTGGCAGTAGTAGTAGCAGTACTGTCATACTCTGGATTATTACGTCGAATTAAGTGTGTAGTACATGAACGTGAAGTTGGCATTAGTAGTAGCAGTACTGTCATACTCTGGATTATTACGTCTAATTAAGTGTGTAGTACATGAACGTGAAGTTGGCAGTAGTAGTAGCAGTACTGTCATACTCTGGATTATTACGTCGAATTAAGTGTGTAGTACATGAACGTGAAGTTGGCAGTAGTAGTAGCAGTACTGTCATACTCTGGATTATTACGTCGAATTAAGTGTGTAGTACATGAACGTGAAGTTGGCAGTAGTAGTAGCAGTAGTGTCAAACTCTGGATTATTACGTCGAATTAAGTGTGTAGTACATGAACGTGAAGTTGGCAGTAGTAGTAGGAGTACTGTCATACTCTGGATTATTACGTCTAATTAAGTGTGTAGTACATGAACGTGAAGTTGGCAGTAGTAGTAGCAGTACTGTCATACTCTGGATTATTACGTCGAATTAAGTGTGTAGTACATGAACGTGAAGTTGGCAGTAGTAGTAGCAGTACTGTCATACTCTGGATTATTGCGTCGAATTAAGTGTGTAGTACATGAACGTGAAGTTGGCAGTAGTAGTAGCAGTACTGTCATACTCTGGATTATTACGTCGAATTAAGTGTGTAGTACATGAACGTGAAGTTGGCAGTAGTAGTAGGAGTACTGTCATACTCTGGATTATTACGTCTAATTAAGTGTGTAGTACATGGACGTGAAGTTGGCAGTAGTAGTAGCAGTACTGTCATACTCTGGATTATTACGTCTAATTAAGTGTGTAGTACATGAACGTGAAGTTGGCAGTAGTAGTAGCAGTACTGTCATATTCTGGATTATTACGTCTAATTAAGTGTGTAGTACATGAACGTGAAGTTGGCAGTAGTAGTAGCAGTACTGTCATACTCTGGATTATTACGTCGAATTAAGTGTGGTGTACATGAACGTGAAGTTGGCAGTAGTAGTAGCAGTACTGTCATACTCTGGATTATTACGTCGAATTAAGTGTGTAGAACATGAACGTGAAGTTGGCAGTAGTAGTAGCAGTACTGTCATACTCTGGATTATTACGTCGAATTAAGTGTGTAGTACATGAACGTGAAGTTGGCAGTAGTAGTAGCAGTACTGTCATACTCTGGATTATTAAGTCGAATTAAGTGTGTAGTACATGAACGTGAAGTTGGCAGTAGTAGTAGCAGTACTGTCATACTCTGGATTATTACGTCAAATTAAGTATGTAGTACATGAACGTGAAGTTGGCAGTAGTAGTAGCAGTACTGTCATACTCAGGATTATTACGTCGAATTAAGTGTGTAGTATATGAACGTGAAGTTTGCAGTAGTAGTAGCATTACTGTCATACTCTGGATTATTACGTCTAATTAAGTGTGTAGTACATGAACGTGAAGTTGGCAGTAGTAGTAGCAGTACTGTCATACTCTGGATTATTACGTCGAATTAAGTGTGTAGTACATGAACGTGAAGTTGGCAGTAGTAGTAGCAGTACTGTCATACTCTGGATTATTACGTCGAATTAAGTGTGTAGTACAGGAACGTGAAGTTGGCAGTAGTAGTAGCAGTACTGTCATACTCTGGATTATTACGTCTAATTAAGTGTGTAGTACATGAACGTGAAGTTGGCAGTAGTAGTAGCAGTACTGTCATACTCTGGATTATTACGTCGCATTAAGTGTGTAGAACATGAACGTGAAGTTGGCAGTAGTAGTAGCATACTGTCATACTCTGGATTATTACGTCGAATTAAGTGTGTAGTACATGTACGTGAAGTTGGCCCTAGTAGTAGCAGTACTGTCATACTCTGGATTATTACGTCGAATTAAGTGTGTAGTACATGAACGTGAAGTTGGCAGTAGTAGTAGCAGTACTGTCATACTCTGGATTATTACGTCGAATTAAGTGTGTAGTACATGAACGTGAAGTTGGCAGTAGTAGTAGCATACTGTCATACTCTGGATTATTACGTCGAATTAAGTGTGTAGTACATGAACGTGAAGTTGGCAGTAGTAGTAGCAGTACTGTCATACTCTGGATTATTACGTCGAATTAAGTGTGTAGTACATGAACGTGAAGTTGGCAGTAGTAGTAGCAGTACTGTCATACTCTGGATTATTACGTCGAATTAAGTGTGTAGTACATGAACGTGAAGTTGGCAGAAGTAGTAGCAGTACTGTCATACTCTGGATTATTACGTCGAATTAAGTGTGTAGTACATGAACGTGAAGTTGGCAGTAGTAGTAGCAGTACTGTCATACTCTGGATTATTACGTCGAATTAAGTGTGTAGTACATGAACGTGAAGTTGGCAGTAGTAGTAGCAGTACTGTCATACTCTGGATTATTACGTCGAATTAAGTGTGTAGTACATGAACGTGAAGTTGGCAGTAGTAGTAGTAGCAGTAATGTCATACTCTTCTTTAACACCCATACAACTGTCATAATTTGGCGGTATCATCGTATAGCTTACATCGAATTTCGGACTGTGTTCATCTCGCAACAACAATAAACATATTTGTCAGAAATTACTAAAAATATTTAAAACCGAAGAACAAACGACTACTTTTTATTGCGCAAGAATTACTCTCAAAGGAATTAACAATTTACACAAGAAATACATGTTTTACAAACTATTGGTAAAAACAAAATAATTATCACACAACTATTCTGAAATATGTTTAAAATAAGAAATTAGTTAAGATACAAAAGTGAGAAATTAGGAATTTCAGTGTATTCTCAAGGAAAAACAGAGACGCAACTCGGTGATTTCCGCTATCTAATGTATGTACTACACATGAAGTTGCAGTAGTAGTAACTGCTACTGCTACTGTTCATTGAAGAAGGTTGCTATATCGGTGATCGGTGTAAGTAATATATATTCTCATATTAATACAGTGGATAAGAACTCGTTTAACGTTCCATCTTTCGTTCTGATCCTTACTGCTACTGCTACTGTCACTACCGCTACTGCCAGTGCTACTGCTACTGCTACTGCTACTGCTACTGCTACTGCCACTGCATCTACTGTAACTTCTACTGCCACTGCTACTGCCACTGCCACTACTGCTACTGTCACTGCTACTGCTACTGCCACTGCTACTACTGTAACTGCTACTGCCAATGCTACTGCTACTGCTACTATCACTGCCACTACTGTAACTGCTACTGCTCATTGAAGAAGATTGCAATATCGGTGATCGGTGTAAGTAATATATATTCTCATATTAATAGAGTGGATAAGAACTCGTTTAACGTTCCATCTTTCGTTCTGATCCTTACTGCTACTGCCACTGCCACTACTGCTACTGCTACTGCTACTGCCAGTGCTACTGCTACTGCCAGTGCTACTGCTACTGCTATATCTTCGCCGTACGTGCGCCAGCGCGTTGACACTTTCTGGACGTCTTGGTTAGCTTCTGCGACTAATGTTACTGCTATTATTGCTGAGGATTGTGTATAAAACATGAAGGTTAAATAGTGAAACTACCTGCTACAATTAACTACTGTTACTGCTCCTACTACTAGCAGTAGCTGAAAAGTTACAGCAATAACGGTAGAGAACAAATCATATAAACCATGATAGTATTTTGAGAAGCTGTTGTATAAACATATGATGTTTGCGAAATGTGTTGTCTGTTAAACATGATGGCGGGAAAGTAGTACTTGCATATCGTTGCGAATGTCTGATAAACATGACTTGCGCAAAGAAAATAACATACTTGGGCAAAGAAAACGATGAGTATACCTATTGATATGGTGCTCTACTGCTGCTAATGCTGGCAGTAGTTAGCAGTAGCTACTGCTATTGCTGTCAGTAGCTATTATTACCTGATCTCCTATATAAATGCTATATCGTCATTTCTTGCTAATTCACTAAGGAAAAGACTGTTCCCGGTGAAAACGAACTGTTACCGGGCTTTAGTTTCGACTGTTTCCCTCACGTGCTGGAATTTCGTTTGCGTGACGTCATGTTGCTTTTTTCACCATAGGTTGCCATTATAAAACAAATTTTCATTTTCACTGTTTCGTACAGTAACATTAATCAGGTAATAAAACAGTTATCACATGTGTGTTTGGGGAACAGTCAAAACTGTTTTCCCTTGGTGTCGGGGGATGTCAGTGTGAACTGTTTCCCGAGGCCGACAGGCCTCGGGAAACAGTTCACACTGCCATCCCCTCCACCTCGGGAAAACAGTTTTGACTGTTCCCCAAACACACATGTGATAACTGTATACTACTACTACTGCCACTGCTGGCAGTAGAGCACCATCTCAATAGGTATACTCATCGTTTTCTTTGCGCAAGTATGTGTTTTTCTTTGCGCAAGTACTACTTTCTCACCATCGTGTTTAACAGACGACCATTTTCGTAAACATCATGTTTACACAAGCAGTAACAGTAACAGTAGCAGAAACAGTAGCAGTAGCAGTAACAGAAGCAGTAGCAGTAGCAAACATATGATGGTTTGCGAAAGGGGTTGTTTGTTAAAAACATGACGGTGGGAAAGTAGAAACAACATACTTGCGCAAAGAAAACATACTTGCGATGAGTATACGTATTGAGATGGTGCTCTACTGCTGCTACGGCTGGCAGTAGCTATTGCTACTGTTGCTACTACTGGCAGCAGTTAGCAGTACCTACTGACAGTAGCAGTAGCTACTGGCAGTAGCAGTAGCAAACATCTGATGGTTTGCGAAAAGGGTTGTCTGTTAAGCATGATGGAGGGAAAGTAGAAACAACATACTTGCGCAAAGAAAACATACTTGCGATGAGTATCTATACTGAGATGATGCTCTACTGCTGCTACTGCTGGCAGTAGCTACTGCTACTGCTGCTACTGCTGGAAATAGTTAGCAGTAGCTGTAGCAGTAGCTACGGGTAGAAGCAGTAGTAGTAGCAAACATGTGATGGTTGCGAACGCGGTTGTCTGTTAAACATGATGGTGGGAAGGTAGAAACAAAATACTTGCGCAAAAAAACATACTTGCGATAAGTAGCAGTAGCTACTGGCAGTAGCAGTAGCAAACATAATATTATGATGGTTTGCGAAAGGGGTTGTCTGCTAAACATGATGACGGGAAAGTAGAAACAACATACTTGCGCAAAGAAAACAATGAGTATACCTATTGAGATTGCAGTAGCAGTAGCAGTAGCAGTAGCAGTAGCAAACATATGATGGTTTCGAAAGGGGTTGTCTGTTAAACATGATGACGATGGTGGGAAAGTATAAACAACAGTAGCAAACATATGACGGTTTGCTAAAATGGTTGTCTGTTAAACATGATGGTGGGAAAGTAGAAATACCATACTTTCGCAAAGAAAACATACTTGCGATGAGTATACCTATTGGGATGGTGCTCTACTGCTGATACTGCTGGCTGCTGCTACTGCTGGCAGTAATTAGCAGTAGTTACTATCGTCCACAACTACACCTGTTCTCTGTTGGACTATTTAAACATATTGATCGAAAAAGCGTTAAGATGTATGCAAAAATGTCATTATTGTTGGTGCCTTAAATGAAGATACTCATAAATACTCATAATAGGCATTTGGCAAATATTATGGTACTAAACAACCTTTTAAATGTGATATTAGAACCCACTAGACTTACAAACACATCAGCAACGTTAATTGATCCCATTTTGATTTCTGATTTGCGCATTACATTAAACGCGGGAACAATAAACGTCCCTCCAGAAATAAGTGACTACAAAATCATATTTGTATTTGTTCCATTTTCTAAAGTCTTACATCCGACCACCTTAAAACGAAGGGTATGGTCTTACAAAAATGGGAATTATGATAAAATGAATGAAATAATAAGCACAACATCTTTTGGTGTCCCTCAAGGGTCAGTATTGGGTCCATATTGTTTCTTATAAATATATATATATGTCAACGACATTGCTGACAATCTTCTTAGTATAACTCGTATTTTTGCAGATGATACATCTCTTGCAAGTACGTCGTCTAATATTGCAGATCTTGAGGGTAACTTAAATCACGATCTTAATATTATATCTGCTTTGTCTAAACAGAGGCTTGTCGATTTTAATCCAACTAAAACTGAAGCAATTGTTTTTACTCTCAAAAGAAATATACAACAGCCCTCGTTGATTTTTAATAATACGCCAGTTAACCCAGTTTAACACCATAAACACTTGGGTTTAACGCTTAGTCATGACGTTAAATGACACGAACATATTACCGATATTACTACGTCAGTAGTAATTCGTTCATTTCCTAATGTATATCGTTATGGAATACATTACCTGAACACATGCAAAATGCAGAATCCCTTTCTGCTTTTAAAACACTTATAACAAATCAATACTTTAATCCGCCCAAAATACCTATTTTCTATTTTTCTGGATGTCGTGGATTGTCTGTATTTCATGCACGGATAACAAACACATGCAGCAACCTGAAATATGATTTGTTTATAAACAAAATCAAAGAAAACGCAACCTGTGAGAAGTGTTTGCATGAAAAGGAGGACGTCGAACATTATTTTATGCATTGTCCGTTTTATTTAAATGAACGACTTCGTCTTTTTCATGCTACCCGTCCATTTCACCCACTTAGCCTTCGTGCATTTATATTTGAAAAAATATACATAGTAATACAGATAAAGATAAAAGCACTATTTTTAATCATGTTCAACTATACATTAAAGATACTAAACGATTTGGTAACGACTAGAGATTCTATACACTAGTATGACATCCGCTCGGGGCAGGACTCTACAACCACAGCACCATCATTCGTTTCTTGTTTAATCTTTACTAGAACTTTATTCTAATAACGTTTTTGTTAATTATATTGCTATCATGTTAACTGTTAATTACAACATTGTTGGGACGGGCCTTTATTAATGTTGGAGGTACTTGTGGCCCAACCCTTTTGTTTGTATATAGGACAAAAGCAATACAACATGTTTAAAGTAATATCTTTAGTAGCAGTAGCAGTAGCTACTGGCAGTAGCAGTAGAAAGAAGTAGCAGTAGCAGTAGCAGTAGCAGTAGCAGTGGCAGTAGCAGTAAGGATCAGAACGAAAGATGGAACGTTAAACGAGTTCTTATCTACTCTATTAATATGAGAATACATATTACTTACACCGATAACCGACACAGCAACCTTCTTCAATGGACAGTAAGTAGTGGTAGCAGCAGTAGCAGTAGCAGTGGCAGTAGCAGTAAGGATCAGAACGAAAGATGGAACGTTAAACGAGTTCTTATCTACTCTATTAATATGAGAATACATATTACTTACACCGATCACCGACACAGCAACCTTCTTCAATGGACAGTAGCAGTGGTAGCAGCAGTGCAGTAGCAGTAGCAGTAGCAGTGGCATTAGCAGTAAGGATCAGATCGAAAGATGGAACGTTAAACACTTTCTTATCCGCTCTATTAATATGATAATACATTTTACTTACACCGATCACCGACACAGCAACCTTCTTCAATGGACAGTAGCATTGGCAGTAGCAGTAGCAGTAGCAGTAACAGTAGTGACAGAGACAGTGGCGGTAGCAGTAGCAGAAGTAGCAATAGCAGTAGCAGTAGCAGTAGTGGTAGTCAGTGGCAGCAGCATTATCAGTGACAGTAGCAGTAGCAGCAGTGGCAGTGGCAGTGGCAGTAGCAGTAGTGGCAGTGGCAGTGACAGTAGCAGTAGCAGTAGCAGTGTCAGTAGCAGTAAGGATAAGAACGAAAGATGGAACGTTAAACGAGTTTTTATCCACTCTTGTTACTGCTACTGCAACTGCCCACTTCACGTTCATGGGTAGTACATACATTATATAGCGGAAATTCCCGAGTTGCGTTTTGTTTTTCCTTTAGAACACACTGAACAAAATTTTCTTATTACTCACTATTGTATCTTAACTAGTTTTCTTATTTTAAATATATTTAAGAATAGTGGGACCGCCCGGTTTCCGTTTCCATCCACATGGCAAGGCTGGATGACGAATGATAGCAACGTTTCTGGCTTCAAATTATCCATATTTTCTGAGAATATTTTGAGGTCACATACAAAGCATAAACATAACCACATCGTACTGTATGCCCGGATTTCTCGTATTAAACATAACGACATCGTACCGTATGCCCGGATTTCTCATATTAAACATAACGACATCGTACTGCATGCCCGGATTTCTCGTATTAAACATAACCACATCGTACTGTATGCCCGGATTTTTCGTATTAAACATAACGACATCGTACTGTATGCCCGGATTACTCGTATTAAACATAACGACATCGTACTGTATGCCCGGATTTCTCGTATTAAACATAAAGACATCGTACTGTATGCCCGGATTTTTCGTATTAAACATAACGACATCGTACTGTATGCACGGATTTCTCGTATTAAACATAACCACATCGTACTGTATGCCCGGATTTCTCGTATTAAACATAACGATATCGTACTGTATGCCCGGATTACTCGTATTAAACATAACGACATCGTACTGTATGCCCGGATTTCTCGTATTAAACATAAAGACATCGTACTGTATGCCCGGATTTCTCGTATTAAACATAACCTGGATTTCTCGTATTAAACATAACAACATCGTACTGTATGCCCGGATTTCTCGTATTAAACATAACGACATCGTACTGTATGCCCGGATTTCTCGTATTAAACATAACGTCGTACTGTATGCCCGGATTTCTCGTATTAAACATAACGACATCGTATTGTATGCCCGGATTTCTCGTATTAAACATAACGACATCGTACTGTATGCCCGGATTTCTCGTATTAAACATAACGACATCGTACTGTATGCCCGGATTTCTCGTATTAAACATAACGACATCGTACTGTATGCCCGGATTACTCGTATTAAACATAACGATATCGTACTGTATGCCCGGATTTCTCGTATTAAACATAACGACATCGTACTGCATGCCCGGATTTCTCGTATTAAACATAACGACATCGTACTGTATGCCCGGATTTCTCGTATTAAACATAACGTGTATGCCCAGATTACTCGTATTAAACATAACGACATCGTACTGTATGCCCGGATTTCTCGTATTAAACATAAAGACATCGTACTGTATGCCCGGATTTCTCGTATTAAACATAACGACATCGTACTGTATGCCCGGATTTCTCGTATTAAACATAACCACATCGTACTGTATGCCCGGATTTCTCGTATTAAACATAACGATATCGTACTGTATGCCCGGATTACTCGTATTAAACATAACGACATCGTACTGTATGCCCGGATTTCTCGTATTAAACATAAAGACATCGTACTGTATGCCCGGATTTCTCGTATTAAACATAACCCGGATTTCTCGTATTAAACATAACGACATCGTACTGTATGCCCGGATTTCTCGTATTAAACATAACGACATCGTACTGTATGCCCGGATTTCTCGTATTAAACATAACGTCGTACTGTATGCCCGGATTTCTCGTATTAAACATAACGACATCGTATTGTATACCCGGATTTCTCGTATTAAACATAACGACATCGTACTGTATGCCCGGATTTCTCGTATTAAACATAACGACATCGTACTGTATGCCCGGATTTCTCGTATTAAACATAACGACATCGTACTGTATGCCCGGATTACTCGTATTAAACATAACGACATCGTACTGTATGCCCGGATTTCTCGTATTAAACATAACGACATCGTACTGCATGCCCGGATTTCTCGTATTAAACATAACGACATCGTACTGTATGCCCGGATTTCTCGTATTAAACATAACGACATCGTACTGTATGCCCGGATTACTCGTATTAAACATAACGACATCGTAATGTATGCCCGGATTTCTCGTATTAAACATAACGACATCGTACTGTATGCCCGGATTTCTCGTATTAAACATAACGACATCGTACTGTATGCCCGGATTTCTCGTATTAAACATAACGACATCGTACTGTATGCCCGGATTTCTCGTATTAAACATAACGATATCGTACTGTATGCCCGGATTACTCGTATTAAACATAACGACATCGTACTGTATGCCCGGATTTCTCGTATTAAACATAACCCGGATTTCTCGTATTAAACATAACGACATCGTACTGTATGCCCGGATTTCTCGTATTAAACATTACGACATCGTAGTGTATGCCCGGATTTCTCGTATTAAACATAACGACATCGTACTGTATGCCCGGATTTCTCGTATTAAACATAACGACATCGTACTGTATAAACATAACGACATCGTACTGTATGCCCGGATTTCTCGTATTAAAAATGTTAAAGGGACACATGGCATTCTTGATTTGTTAAGTTAGTTTTTCTACATAACCTGCATATTTGCAATCATTAATTTTAATTCCTAGCATAATCCAAGGCAAATTGTTTTACATATTACTGACTATTGATTATATTGCACTATTTGTATAATTAAAACTTAGGTAGAATAACGAAGACAATTGAAATCTCGATTTTGTATTTAGTTATATTCAAGCTGTTTTAAGGTCAAACTATTACATGAATAATAAATCGAGGTGCTAATATTAATCCTTGATATCAAAGTCAAGATTGCCGTGTGTCCCTTTAAACAAGAGGTTCAGGTCTTTAATATGAGAAATCGGGTTACAGACAATCCTGGGCCTCTTGTCTAATATTGCCTAATTCGGGTAAACAGGCCCTTATGAGCCTCTTGTCTTACGTTTGCCTTAATATGAGAAATCCGGATAAACCGACCCTCCTGAGCCTCTTGTCTAATGTTTGCCTTAATATGAGAAATCCGGATAAACTGACCCTCCTGAGCCTCTTGTCGAATGTTTTCCTTAATATCAGACATCCGGGTAAACTGACCCTCCTGAGCCTCTTGTCTAATGTTTGCCTTAATATGAGAAATCCGGATAAACCGACCCTCCTGAGCCCCTTGTTTAATGTTTGCCTTAATATCAGACATCCGGGTAAACCGACCCTCCTGAGCCCCTTGTTTAATGTTTGCCTTAATATCAGACATCCGGGTAAACCAGCCCTCCTGAGCCCCTTGTCTAATGTTTGCCTTAATATCAGACTTCCAGGTAAACCGACCCTCCTGAGCCTCTTGTCTAATGTTTGCCTTAATATCAGACATCCGGGTAAACCAGCCCTCCTGAGCCCCTTGTCTAATGTTTGCCTTAATATCAGACATCCGGGTAAACCAGCCCTCCTGAGCCTCTTGTCTAATGTTTGCCTTAATATCAGACTTCCGGGTAAACCGACCCTCCTGAGCCTCTTGTCTAATGTTTGCCTTAATATCAGACATCCGGGTAAACCAGCCCTCCTGAGCCTCTTGTCTAATGTTTGCCTTAATATCAGACATCCGGGTAAACCGACCTTCCTGAGCCCCTTGTTTAATGTTTGCCTTAATATCAGACATCCGGGTAAACCGACCCTCCTGAGCCCCTTGTTTAATGTTTGCCTTAATATCAGACATCCGGGTAAACCAGCCCTCCTGAGCCTCTTGTCTAATGTTTGCCTTAATATCAGACATCTGGGTAAACCGACCCTCCTGAGCCTCTTGTCGAATGTTTGCCTTAATATCAGACATCCGGGTAAACTGACCTCCTGAGCCTCTTGTCTTACGTTTGCCTTAATATCAGACATCCGGGTAAACCGACCTTCCTCGGGAATATAGCGACACATCTAGATCTTTATTATTGAGGTTTCTTAAAAACTTGGAAAAAGGTGAAAGAATTATCAAAATCGGATGATAAACAAGGAAGATATGATCGTTTTAAGGTTCTGTTGAAACGGATATGGAAGCCGCAATTTCCAGAGCTATGGCATCACAGTTCTAAATGACCATATATGGAATATTGATAAATATGAATATTTACTCATTTATAGGGGGAAAAAATAAAGTAACTGTAAGAAGAATATGTATAACTAATGGCAATAATGCTTTATATCACCTGTTAAAGTTTGCATTCATTTAAAGCGATTTGTTTTGCTTTAAATGATATTTATCAATATTCCATATACAAGTGTATAGTCATACGAAACTATGACATCGTATTTTTCAAAATGGCGGCTCCCATATCCATTTTAGAACAACCTTCAAATGGTCATATCTTTTTTGTTTATCATACGATTTTTTCATCTTTTTGCAAGCTTTTCAGAACTCAAAATAAAGAGCTCGTTCGGCTGTGTTTAAGGCAAACGTTAAAAAACAGACCCAGAAAGATCTGTATCTATCTACGTGTTACCTCCTTATCGCTCTACTGGCTGCATGAAAATAAACTGGACGCATGACGTGTTTAACTTTTATTTATTTATTCATAACCATGACATATATACAAATTGTTACAAACTATTACATGTACAAAACAATTTTAAAAATTCATTTTACAAATACAAAGTCAATTATTTTCAAAATAAGGCAACCATGGCAACCATACACTAAATTACATGTATAGGTACCCCAGTTACATTCTATTTAATATCTTTTAAATGGAATACAAAACACTGACAAAATAAATATATTTGATAATCGGATTACATACACTCACCGCTTAAAATTAAAAACGTGTTCAAAAATTGAGTACGTAATGATAAACAAAAAAAGTTGTATTAGCATTTAAAATTGGGGTACTTATAAGAGTAACTAGTGTGCTATAGTTGGCGACTTGTCAAGTGAGAAAGTGTCGATTCTTACGGATGGCGGCAGATATGCAGTACTGGTTCTATACAGGAAAAATGGGATGGTTTGCCTCTATCACCAATCTCATTAAAATCAAATTCTAATTACGCTTTGATACTATCCGCTATAGGATCTGACAACACTGCCTTGGAGGTCACGTCAGATCGACCTTTCATCTTATCAATACTCATGAGATATGCACTTTAGATGATGTTCGTGTGAACTGAACAAATGAAAATCCACATAAAACACATATATCCGAAGAAAAAGATAAAGTCGCCGTGTGTTAATGATGTGGTTTGCACGATAAATTCAAAGAAATGCACTAAATGACATGTTTTACAGCACGAATACGAACAAAATCATGGGCGCGGTCATTACCTAGATTACTGCCACATTAGGTTTTCTATACGGTTTGGAGTTCAATTGTAAACAATAATTTCACGAGTCCGAATTTACAATTGAACGACCAACCGTGATAGATTATAGATAATTCACCGTAAACGATGTTCTATTTCTATTCTAATACCCCAAAAATGTGAAAATAACGCACACATCTGAAATCTTTCGCATTGCTTTGCTTACTCTCCTAACGTTGCATACGTTACAATGCGCAATGCGCAATGCTTATTCTCCTAACGTTGCAAAATTTACAGTGATATATCGTTCAATATAACGCGATATTTGAAACTAGGCTATATAGTGCGTGTGTATTAGAATACGCATTAATACATCTGGCCCCCTTAACGCATTTGATAGCGACGTTGTGTTATTATTACCCGCGAGTGTAATTTTAGTGTGGCTTACGAGTTCAACCCGACGAAGTGGTACTTCTTTTTTTCGTACCGCTACTGAATTCTGTCAAACAATCTTGGTTTTATTCAGCAAATATATTTAATAATGGTTGATGTGTTATGTTTGTCAACGCAATTTTTTTTGTGCGTGTTTTATAGCTAAAAGTTACGGACATTGTCGCTCTCAATACCGAGTGTAGACTGCTCCACAGCATTTGACTGAAACGCGACATGCGTAGTGAAGCAGTCTATACCGATCGATTTTGTAGGCTGAAATCTGATCTAATTGGCTAATCGTAAGGTCAGTCTGACGTGACCTCAAATGCAGTGTTGTCAGATCCTTAATAGCGTAGAGTATCGTAGCGTGATAAAGGGTCTGATTTCAAACAAACAAACAACCATACTAAAATGCTCAAGTTTATAACATAATAAACAAAGTTAGGACATAAATGGGTTGGTGACCAATTGGTATTGAACTGAAACTTCTACTAACATGGGCTTAAGCTATATTCTGTAATGATACACTTCAATACGGACCATTAAAATTCATAACACATGAACCATACTTTATGCAGCACTTAAAGGGACACATAACATTTGTTTTTTTAAACTCGCGCCGTCAATTTAGTTTTCTATACACCTTGCAATTGTTCATTCATTAATATCAATTAAAAGATTAGTTTAAAGCAAACTTTTATTTTTATTACTAACTGTTACTTATATTGCACCAATAATATATATATATATATATATATATATATATATATATATATATATATGTAGATCTACTGGCGATTGATGAAAACGCACCAGTACATTATATGGTGTATGGGTGTTACATATTGTTGCATGTAGTTGCATGTAATAAGTTCATATTTAAAAATTGAAGCATGTTAATTAACAACTGCAAACACTTATCGTCTCAAAATTCTTAACATGGTATATAATGACTTTTCAATTAAAGCCATTAAAATATGCACTTATTATTATAAATTACTTTATCAATACAATTTAACACCCATATAATCTATCTGTGCGTATTTCGTTACGTTAATCCATACTGGTGCACGGCTACAAATCACTGTGACGTTTCCGTTACGTTAATCTATACTGGTTAATAGTAAATAACATAATCGTAAAATAGGTACATGTATATGCAAACAAGAAATGTACACAACAACTAAGAATAACTATGCTGACATCCTGAACAAATAACAAATTAAGGTAAAATGAATGCATTGGTCGTAAATATAAAATATATACATAAAACACAAACACCTGTGGAATGAATATATATAGAGATGTTATGTGTTGCTTTGGAACGAATATCAGAATATTCGATGTAGATTATAAGTTTGTAATTGGGGTGAATATTGATGTCGAAGGTATGTATGCGTTCTTTTGGAATGAATATCAGAATATCGGATATATATGATATGTGGTCTTCTGGAATGAATATCAGAATATCGGCTGTAGATAATATGTGTTCCTCTGGAATGAATATCAGAATATCGGCTGTAGATAATATGTGTTCCTCTGGAATGAATATCAGAATATCGGCTGTAGATAATATGTGTTCCTCTAGAATGAATATCAGAATATCGGCTGCAGATAATATGTGTTCCTCTGGAATGAATATCAGAATATCAGCTGTAGATAATATGTGTTCCTCTGGAATGATTATCAGAATATCGGATGTAGATGATATGTTTTCGTTTGGAATGAATATCAGAATATCGGATGTACATGATAAGTGGTCCTTTGGAATGAATATCAGAATATCGGATGTACATGATATGTGGTCCAAATAAAGAACATGTAACTACACCAACATGTAAAGACATGAACATGGAACGACACGAACATGTAAATACACGAACAAGAAAATACACGAACATGTAACTGCAAGAACATGTAACTACACGAACATATAAATACACCAACACCTAAATGCACGAACATGTAATTGTAAGAACATGTAACTACACAAATATGTAACAAAACGAACATGTAACTACACGACAGCGTATATACAAAAACATTTAACTACACAAACATGTAACTACACGAACATGTAAATACACGAACATGTAACTACACGAACATGTAATTACACGAACATGTAAATAAATTAGCTTGTACATACACGAACATGTAACTACACGGACATGCAATTACACGAACATTTAAATACACGGACGTGTAACTACAGTACAGGGAAATACACGAACAAGTAACTACACGATCATGTAATTACACAACATGTAAATATACGGGCATGTAAATACACAACATTTACATTCACGAACATGTAAATACACGAACATGTAAATACACAACATGAAATACACGAATATGTATCTACACGAACATGTAACTACACGAACAAGTAAATACACAACAGATAAATACACGAACATGTTACTACACGAACATGTAACTGCACGGACATGTAACTACACGAACATGTAACTGCACGGACATGTAAATACACAACATGTAAATACAGGAACATGTAACTACACGGACATGTAACTACAGTACATGAAAATACATGAACATGTAAATACACGAACATGTAACTACACAACATGTAAATACATGAACATGTAAATACACATCTCGTAACTTCACGGACATGTAACAACACGGACATGTAACTAAACGAACAAACAAAATACATGGACATGTAACTACAAGAACATGTAACTACACGGACATGTAACTACACTAAATTGTAAATACACGAACATGTAAATACACGGACATGTAAATACACGGACATGCAATTATACGAACTTGTAAATACACGAACATGTTACTACAGTACATGGAAATACATGAACATGGAAATACACGATCATGTAACTACACGATCATGTAATTACACAACATGTAAATACACTAACCTGTTAATACACCACATGTAAGTACACGAATATGTAACTACACAACAGGTAACTACACGGATATGGAAATACACTGCATGTAATATACACGAACATGTAACTACACGAAAATGCAATTACACGGACATGTAATTACAAAACATGTAACTACATGCACATGTACCTACATGAACACGTAACTGTACGAAGATGTATATACACAACATGTACCTACAAAAACATACTCGGACAACTAATCAATGGGCGGACAACACGTAAATACTCAACATGTACCTACAAGAACATACTCGGACAACTATTCAATGGGCGGACAACACGTAAATACACAACATGTACCTACAAGAACATAATCGGACAACTAATCAATGGGCGGACAACACGTAAATATACAACATGTACCTACAAGAACATACTCGGACAACTAATCAATGGGCGGACAACACCTAAATGCACAACATGTACATACAAGAACATACTCGGACAACTAATCAATGGGCGGACAACACGTAAGTACACAACATGTGCCTACAAGAACATACTCGGAAAACTAATCAATGGGCGGACAACACGTAACTACACAAAGTGAACTACAGGAACATACTCGGACAACTAATCAATGGGCGGACAACACGTAAATACACAACATGTACTACACGAACATACTCGGACAACTAATCAATTAGCGGACAACACGTAAATACACAACATGTACTACACGAACATACTCGGACAACTAATCAATGGGCGGACAACACGTAAATACGCAACATGTAACTACACGAACAGGTAAATACATGGAAATGTAAATACACGGACATGCAACTACACGAAGATGTAAATACACGGACATGTAACTACAGTACATGGAAATACAGGGTCAGGTAAATGCACGAACATATATGTAAATAAACAAGTGTAATTATACAACATGTAAATACAGGAACATATAAATACACAACAGGTAAATACACGAATATATAAATACACAACCACGAACATGTAACTACACGAACATGTAAATACACAGCGTGTAACTACAAGAACATGTAACTACATAGCGCGTAACTACAGGAACATGTAAATACACAAACATGTAACTACACGAACATGTAAATATACGAACATGTAAATACATGCATATGTAACTACACGGACTCGTAACTGCACGGACATGTAACTGTACGGTCATGTAAATACACGAACGAGTAAATACACAACATGTAAATACATGAACACGTAAATACTCAACATGTTATTACACGAACATGTAAATACACGGACATGTTAATACATGAACATGGAAATAAACGAACACGGAAATACACTAACATGTAATTACACAATCATGTAAATACACTAACCTGTTAATACACCACATGTAAGTACACGAATATGTAACTACACAACAGGTAACTACACGGATATGGAAATACACTGCATGTAATATACACGAACATGTAACTACACGAAAATGCAATTACACGGACATGTAATTACAAAACATGTAACTACATGCACATGTACCTACATGAACACGTAACTGTACGAAGATGTATATACACAACATGTACCTACAAAAACATACTCGGACAACTAATCAATAGGCGGACAACACGTAAATACTCAACATGTACCTACAAGAACATACTCGGACAACTATTCAATGGGCGGACAACACGTAAATACACAACATGTACCTACAAGAACATAATCGGACAACTAATCAATGGGCGGACAACACGTAAATATACAACATGTACCTACAAGAACATACTCGGACAACTAATCAATGGGCGGACAACACCTAAATGCACAACATGTACATACAAGAACATACTCGGACAACTAATCAATGGGCGGACAACACGTAAGTACACAACATGTGCCTACAAGAACATACTCGGAAAACTAATCAATGGGCGGACAACACGTAACTACACAAAGTGAACTACAGGAACATACTCGGACAACTAATCAATGGGCGGACAACACGTAAATACACAACATGTACTACACGAACATACTCGGACAACTAATCAATTAGCGGACAACACGTAAATACACAACATGTACTACACGAACATACTCGGACAACTAATCAATGGGCGGACAACACGTAAATACGCAACATGTAACTACACGAACAGGTAAATACATGGAAATGTAAATACACGGACATGCAACTACACGAAGATGTAAATACACGGACATGTAACTACAGTACATGGAAATACAGGGTCAGGTAAATGCACGAACATATATGTAAATAAACAAGTGTAATTATACAACATGTAAATACAGGAACATATAAATACACAACAGGTAAATACACGAATATATAAATACACAACCACGAACATGTAACTACACGAACATGTAAATACACAGCGTGTAACTACAAGAACATGTAACTACATAGCGCGTAACTACAGGAACATGTAAATACACAAACATGTAACTACACGAACATGTAAATATACGAACATGTAAATACATGCATATGTAACTACACGGACTCGTAACTGCACGGACATGTAACTGTACGGTCATGTAAATACACGAACGAGTAAATACACAACATGTAAATACATGAACACGTAAATACTCAACATGTTATTACACGAACATGTAAATACACGGACATGTTAATACATGAACATGGAAATAAACGAACACGGAAATACACTAACATGTAATTACACAATCATGTAAATACACGGTCATGTAACTACACGAACATGTAAAAACCCGAACAGGTAAATACACGGACATATAACTACACAAACACATAAATACACAACATGTAAATATTCAACATGTAACTACACGAACATGTAAATACACAACATGTAACTACACGAACGTTTAAATATATGAACATGTAAATACACAGCATGTGACTTCACGGATGTGTAAATACACGGATATGTAAATATAAAACATGTAACTACAGGAATATGTAAATACATGAACATGTAACTACACGAACATGAAAATATACGTACATGTAAATATACAACATTTAACTACAGGAATATGTTAATACATGAGCATGTACCTACATGAACATGTAAATACATGGACATGTAAATATACAACATGCAACTACAGGAATATACACGGATATGTAAATACACAATATGTAAATACACACAAATGTAACTACTGTCGGGTGCCACTTTCCGTCACTTATTTAAACGTAAACTAATTGTTCAGACAAATCTTTGTATCCTGACAATTGTTTCTCTACTTCTATTAGTCTACCTTTTCCTGGAAATTTGACAGCAAAGACTTTTGTTTTATATAAATTATCGAAGTGGCACGTGACCTTTTTATAAATAGACTAAAACTGAGAAATCATTTCGTTTACAAGCCCAGTTTCCGTCGTGTTGTTTATCGAGTGATAGATTCAACTAGATCATGATACAGTAACATTTTTTGAAGTAAAAACATGTTTTCAAGTCTATTTAACAATGTTCATTTTTAAAAGTCGTATGTTGCATTGTTCCATCATTTACCTCGATTGCTATAACAATGCGCCTGGTAACGTCAATGTTATATTTTCCACGATGTCAATTTACACTATAACAAATTTATAACTCTGTGTAATTAAAACAGATAGAGGTTGTACGAGTTGCCTCTCTTTGCTTAATATGCGTCCGCTGAAGTGTGATAAAAATATGACACCCCAACACCAAATAAGGAAGTAAACACACTTTTCGGAGAAATCCCTTCCGTTTTTGTACCGCTTATTTACTTTTTGATTGTTTCTTCTGTTTCCAGTCTTCAGTGCTAAACATCTTTTAATAAGTAACATCGCGTAAGTAATTTGCATTATAAATGACAATGACGGAAACTGGGCTTGGACGGAAACTTGCCCCTAACCAGTATACGAATATGTAAATACACGGACATGTAACTACATGAACATGTAAATACACGAACATGTAATTACACGGACCTGTAAATACACGCACATGGAAATACACGCACATGGAAATACACGAACAGGATGTAACTACACGAACATGTAAATACACGAACATCTAAATATATCGACATGCACGAACATGAAAATACACGAACATGTAACTACACGAAAATGGAAATACACACATGTAACTACACACCATGCATATACTTCACATGTAAATACACGAACATGTACATACACGGACATGTAAATACACGGACATGTAAATGCAAGCACATGTACATACACACATGTCGTGAATACACAACATGTTAATACACTAACATGTAAATACTCATTTGTTGACGGAAATAATCTCGGAATAATAATTTGATTGCTCGTTTAGGATGATATTCGGTGCGGAAGATAACCGAGATACAGATTCTTCGCCAATATTTGTATCCCGCAGATCAACTTGACATGTATGTTGTTTACTGACAAGCGAGTCCACAACCTGTGTCCAGTCGGTGGCAGTCATATTTACTCTCATTAAGTATATGTACTTTATCTGTGTGAGTCTCGGTACTAACGAGGCAAATACATGTGCCTCATCATTATCAATACCATTCACCATGATACGGGTTAGTTTAGAACACTGAGGTAACTGCTGGTATAACTCTAATACTGACCCGGATATTCTGCCTAATGTAATCCACTGTATACTATCGACAGGAATACGAACAACAGGTATAGTCATATCATACAGTTCTAATGAATGCAGATTGTGATTGTTGGATAAATCCATATCTGTTATAGTCATACCTCTCAGTAATATATGTTTCAGATTGTGATATTGGGATAAATTTAAATCTATCCCATTATCTTTCATTGTTTGGTCGGTATATCTTATCTTACCTAGGTCAAGTACAGTTATATCAGACACCTGCAAGTATGACATGAGGTCATCAAACGATTTGTATGGCATCGACACATCGTATAATCCCAGACTTGTAACTTTATGCAGAGTGTGTAGCATGGTAGGTAAAACGCCACATTCCTCAATACATACTCTATACAAAAAAAGACAACGCAAAGTTTTTGATAAATTAGTCAAATGTACGAGACTATCGTTTGTTAACCACTTATTCCTAATAGTAATTCTTTGTATGTTTTCCATACGACTTAATAATGAGTAAAATGTGCGATGGGTGTCAGCATTAATATCTTCATCAAAACTTAAGTCTATGTCTATGGATTTAATATTGGAACAATTCAAGCTCATAATATCTGTCGATACTTCCATATTAGAGCTTGAGAACACAACGTCTGATACTTGAAACCCATCACGATTTGCTTTTGTGCTCAGTAAACATTCCTGAAAGCAATCACATTGGATAGCATATACTGGTTTGACCATGTAATCAAGGTAAACATATTCAATTGCTGCATACAGTCTATAGTGTAGTATTCTTTTATCACTATTCATTACATGGACAATGCGTCGCGACAATCTACATCCTAGTTTGGAGTCTAGACCAGACACAAACACTATTATGTTTGACATTTTACGAAGTGTTAACACGTCTTTACAAAGAGTGCTAAGTATGTCAAACGGCTTGTCTGCTGCGAACACTAACCAGAGGGCAGCTAGGAATTCTTGCATTGTTTTATGAAAGAAACTTACACTGACGTATTTTGTATTAGTTTTTCCTGGCACCTTAGACTGGCAAATAAGTCCAATCTTCAGACTGACTTCCAATTTCTTCTTGCCAATTTTCTTTTCAAGCTCATCCTTTGGAAACACTAAGTTCGTGTTTGTAGGGGTCAATGACGCAAACGCTAATTCACCCAATGAAAGTAACAAAGCGCTATATTTTGACAGCGTTAGATTGTTTTTCAACATATCTAAACGGGAATTCGATTTCATTAAACTACGTTTAACCCGCAATAAAAATGTATCAATCCTGGAAAGTTGATTGACATTTTCAATTATGGACATTTCAAACGGAGAAAGTCTTCCTTCGCCCTCAGCTTTTCGTATTAAGCATTCTGTAAGTCGAACGTATACATTTGTCAATGATTCATCCAATGTACTACTCTCGTGCCATAATGTTACCAACCATGTGGTGATAAGAGGTATTTCCAGCAAATGCTTCAATCTTCCCTTACCGAACTTTTCTAAAAAATCTTTTATTTTCTGCGGAAATGTCTTTGATTCTTTTGGAACATGACAGTAGTTAATTAAAACCGTTCTTACAAGAGATTCAACTTCCGTATTTCCTAAACCTTTAATGATAACAATTTTTATAGAATGGCTAAGTTTTGTTCTCAACTCTTCTAATTTCCAAGGTCGCGAGGTCATGAAAGTGGGACAGCCATATAAGTCATCTCTATTTGGTAGCCCTTGTTCCTTAAGTTTATAGCAAGCTTCTTGAGACGGAGACCACTCGTCTATGCCGTCCAAAATAACGAGACATTTGTTTGGGGTTGTCTCCAAGACATGCCTAACTGTGTCTTTATATTTTGGATGCTCAAACAACAATTGATTGAAAATCATGTCAATAATAGCTGTATCAGAATTATCTACACTTCGCAAAGATATAAAGAAAACATATTCAAAATCTATTATATTTTTTTCCCCATTGGATAGGGAATCATTCTGAGAACTTTGTTTTTCTTTACCGTTCCTCCAGTCGTCCAACATTCGTAAGCAGTACGTACTCTTTCCTCTTCCTGCTGAACCTACCATAAACGTGTTTTTGGCCAGTACTCCATCTTGGTAAAGTAACTCGCGGTATGATGTGATGCGTTTACAATCTGAGCTACCTGCTTCATGTCGACCCTTGGACATATCTTCCTCCACAATGACGGGTGTATAGATCTGATGAATGGGGAGACCTTCATCTCGACATAGTGGTGACAGTGGTACAAGATCTACATAGTCAGCGTACATATTCACTAAGCATTGTCGGAGAGACGCGGTATCTGTGAATTCAATAAAACTGTCAGACAATGTACTAGTATAAAGTACTTTCTAGATCAAGTATTGAACAACTGCTTTTTTTTTTATAAATTCTCAATGTTTACCTGACATTTTCAACCAATCAGTTGCCTCAGATTTTTAAATACTTGCATCAATTATTCATAAAGAATTTACTACCTGAGCTCTTCATAATAAGCAGCGTGACATATATAGAGACTATCGATAAACCTGTGGTGAACACTAAGTCAGATACAGGTGATGAACAGAAATCTTCCCCTTTAAGAAACCGTGATCGGTGGCTATGCTCCCTACCTTTCGGTTTCTGAATGGATTAATGGAGAATATTTTTATTCATAGCCTCTATCCGATATTTACATAATTCTAATATACAAGTTTAATAGCAATATCTCGGTTTAGTGTACACAGCCCATTGCGGCATTGTATGTACACATCTCACTGCGACATTGCTTGTACACAGCCCACTGTGACTCTGCGTGTACACAGCTCGGTGCGACATTGGGTGTACACAGCTAACTGCGACACTGCGTGTAACAAGCTCACTGCGACATTGCGTGTACACATCTCACTGGGACATTGTGTGAACACAGCTCACTGCAAGACTGCGTATACACAGCTCACTGAGACACTGCGTGTAACAAGCTCACTGCGACATTACGTGTATACAGTCACTGCGACACAGCGTGTACACAGCTCCCTGCGACATTGTGTGTACACAGCTCACTGCGAGACTGGGTGTACACAGCTCACTGCAACATTGCGTGTACACAGCTCACTGCGAAACTGCGTGCACACAGCTAAATGCGACACTGCGTGGAACAAGCTAACTGCGACATTGCGTGTACACAGCTCACTGCGACACTGAGTGTACATAGCTCACTGCGAGACGTCGTTTACACTGCTCATTGAGAGACTGCGTGTACACAGCTCTATGCGACATTCAGTGTACACAGCTCACTGCGACATTGCGTGTACACAGTTCACTGCGAGACTGCGTGTACTCAGCTCACTGCGATACTTTGTGTACACAGCTCAATTATACATTGCATGTATACAGCTCTTTGCGACATTGCGTGTACACAGCTCACTGTGTCATTGCGTGTACACAGCTCACTGCGACTCTGCGTGTACACAGCTCACTGCGACACTTTGTGTATACAGCACACTGATACATTACATGTACACAGCTCACTGCGACATTGTGTGTACACAGCTCACTGCGAGACTGCGTGTACACAGCTCACTGCGACACTAAGTGTACACAGCAAACTGCGAGACTGCGTGTAACAAGCTCACTGTGACATTGCGGGTACACAGCTCACTGCAATACTGCGTGTAACAAGCTCACTGCGACATTGCCTGTACACAGCTCACTGCGACATTGCGTGTACACAGCTCACTGCGACACTGCGTGTACAGAGTTCACTGCGACATTTCGTGTACACAGCTCACTGCGAGACTGCGTGTACACAGCTCACTACGACACTGAGTGTACACAGCTCATTGCGACATTGCGTGTACACAGATCACTGCGGTACTGCATGTACACAGCTCACTGCGACACTGCATGTACACAGCTCACTGCTAATTGCGACATTGCGTGTACACAGCTCACTGCGACACTGCATGTACACATCTCATTGCGACATTGCGTGTACACAGCTCACTGATACATTGCATGTACACAGCTCATTGCGACATTGCGTGTACACAGCTCACTGCGACATTGCGTGTACACATCTCACTGATACATTGCATGTACACAGCTCATTGCGACATTGCGTGTACAGAGTTCAATGCGACATTGCGTGTACACTGCCCATTGCGACACTGCGTGTAACCAGTTACTTTTATTTATGGTTGTTATTTTAACACAACAAACAAACGATTACACATTTTGATTTGATACAGTTATATTTTAAATTATTATTAAATAAACAATTCGTTTAAATCATTGAAAAGATTCAGTTTCAAACTCGTGCTATATCTTTAAATCAATTGAAATATTTCAAGAATTATCTTTTACGTTGTCACATTTCACTATTACTGCATAAGACGTTTCAGAGAAGATATGTCATTTGAAACCTTCCTTCTTTCTGTCTATTTTGAACAGCATTCGCCAGCAAAGACAAAATGGAAAAGGCACCATAGAAGTGACCAAAGAGACGTTGTACTAAGTGTTATTTAAAAATGAAAACGTGTTAAAAGAAGATGTCGGAGTCGTTTTACATTTCGCTATAAAAAGTAAAACAATCATGTCGTTATGGCGATGAAAAAAATGACTTTTTTTAAGAAAAAACCAACGATCCTCCGTGTGATATTTCTTTACAAGTCAATAAACGGTTAAGTAGGGATGTCTTATCAAATATTTTTAGTTACGGTAGTTTTAACAACCGTGGCCATCTTGAATAAAGACAAAATAAATCTCAAGGTGCACCACTTATGGCACATTGTGGTACAGCTTCAGTAAAATGAATGAAAGCGTTTTCAGAACATGTCATTTATAACTCTGTGTAAAAATCGCATCGCGATGGACGACGGACATATTAAATATGTGATGTCGATGAGGTCAACATAGGTATATTTACTTCTCTGTGAATAAGCAGTTTCGGAGATTTGTTTGCAGTGTCCATAATGTTTGTCTGTCATTAGCAATAACAGCCGTCTGAAATAGATTTGCGCAGTTCCTACCTCAGACTGCCGAAGGTAAATTATGACGTGTGTGGAAACACAATTGTAGAAATAAGAATGCTTGCGGAAGTACAAATGGACGGCCGTACATACGGACAACCTTTCATAACACTTCATGTTTTGTATACCTACACATCGAAAGTTTCGTTGATTTTAAATGAAAACAGTTTCGTACCTTCTTCAAGTATATGCTTTGAATCAGCATGTGGTTGTTTAGATTCCAGTGCATCTACTCTTTGTTTCGTTTCCGTATGTTCAGACTCAATAGTTGCAACTCTAATCTGTGTCTTTTCATGGTCTGATGTTAACGCTGATAGTCTGTCACTTATGTCTGCCATGGCTGCTTTCAGTTTAGTTTGCTCTTCAGATATAAGTTTGTGAATTGATTCATTTTTCTGTCTGATATGCTCCATGTCTGTTTTAATAAGTTGTGTGCTTTCACGTGTAGTGTCTAAAATAGTGTTGACATTTCGCAGGGTGACATCAACCTGCAAACACAGAAAGAAAAGGTAGTGTTTCGTTGTTTAAGTTACAACAAAAAGAAGAGATACCAGGAGCGGATACAGGATTTGAGATTAGGAATGGCGCAATGTTTATAAAACAAATAATAACCAAACATACACATGCACGCACGCGCGCACGCACGCACACACACACAAACACAAACACGTTTTTTTTAGTTTAGAAGTTTTATTATAGTTGCACCAACTGTAATAAAAATAAATTGCTGGCAACAAAAAACAAGAGGCCCAAGTGGGCCTGTAGACGCTCTACTGGTATGATGTGATTCAAAAACATAAACATGAAAGAGGCCAACCCAAGAAACATGTTTCCTATATATAACTCTATGTAAACTTTGGGTTATCGTGGCGGCCATTTTGAATATTTGACGACAACGAAAAACACACACTTTATAGAGGCCAACAACAGAAACATGTATATGATAGTTAACTAGAATGGAATAAGTGGTAATATGTCGTTTGGTAAATGGCCTTAAATTGGACTTAACTTTAGCCATGGTGGCCATCATGGATGACTGGAGGCCCAAAAACACAAATCTGAGGGGTACTAACCCAAAGATCATTGTGATTAAGTTTCATCAAAATCCTTCATGCGGTTTCAGAGATGTCATTTTTAACGTTTTCCTATATAACTATATGTAAACTTTCGACGATAACGGAAAAACACAAACTTAATAGAGGCTAACCCAAGGAACATGTTTATGATATTTCACATGAATGGAATAGTGGTTTCGGAGGAGATGTTGTTTGAAATTTTCTTAAATTTGACCTAATTTTAGCCATGGCTGCCATCTTGGATGACTGGCATCCGCGAAAAACATCATTCTGAGGGGAACTATCCTAAAGATCATTGTAATGAAGTTTCATCAAAATCCTTCAAGCGGTTTCAGAAAAGATGTTATTTTTAGCCTTTTCCTATATAACTCTATGTAAACTTTGACTCGCTGTGCAGCCATTTTGATTATTCGACGATAACGAAAAAAAACAACTTGATAGAGGCCAACGCAAGGAACATGTTTATGATATTTCACAAGAATGGAATAACTGGTTTTGGAGAAGATGTCATTTGAAATTTCCTTAAATTTGACCTAATTTTAGCCATGGTGGCCATCTTGGATGACTGGCGGTAGCGAAAAACACAAATCTGAGGGGACTATCCTAAAGATCATTGTAATGAAGTTTCATCAAAATCCTTCAAGCGGTTTCAAAGAAGATGTCATTTTTAACCTTTTCCTATATAACACTATGTAAACTTTGAGTCGCCGTTGCGGCTATTTTGATTATTTGACGATAACGAAAAACACAAACTTGATAGAGGCTAACCCAAGGAACATGTTTATGATATTTCACAAGAATGGAATAAGTGGTTTCGGAGATGAAATGTCCTTAAATTTGACCTAGTTTTAGACATGGCGGCCATCTTGGATGACTGGCGACCGCGAAAAACACAAATCTGAAAGGGACTATCCCAAATATCATGGTGATTGAGTTTCATCAAAATCCTTCAAGCGGTTTCAGAAAAGATGTTATTTTTAACCTTTTCCTATGAAACTCTATGTAAACTTTGGGTCGCCGTGGTGGCCATTTTGATCATTCGACGATAAAGAAAAACACAAACTTGATAGAGGCCAACCCAAGGAACATGTATATGATATTTCACAAGAATGGAATACGTTGTTTTGGAGGAGATGTCGGTTGAAATTTCCTTAAATGTGACCTAGTTTTAGCCATGGCGGCCATCTTGGATGACTGGCGGCCACGAAAAAGACAAATCTGAGGAGGACTATCCTAAAGATGATTGTATTGAAGTTTCATCAAAATCCTTCAAGCGGTTTGAAAGAATATGTCATTTTTAGCCTTTTCCTGTATAACTCTATGTAAACTTTGAGTCGCCATGGCGGCCAATTTGATTATTCGACGTTAACGAAAAACACAAACTTGATAGAGGTCAACCCAAGGGACATGTTTATGGTATTTCACAATAATGGAATAAGTGGTTTTGAAGGAGATGTCGTTTGAAAATTCCTTAAATGTGACCTAGTTTTAGCCATGGCGGCCATCTTGGATGAAACAAATCTGAGAGGGGCCCCCCTAAGTAACATCATCAAAATCCTTCAAGCGGTTCAGAGGAGATGTCGATTTTATAAAAGTTCTAATAGACGGACAGACGGACGACGGACGAAAAACGATCCCATAAGCTCGCCTGGCCTTTATACAGATTGTGTACCAAAATAACGACTGATCAAGCTAACTAGAAGACCTCCATATCGTTAGTTAATGTTTTATGTTTTACAAAGGCCATTTGAACAATCTTGGTTGACGACCATATGTTTATGGTACATGCAAAATACTATGATTAGACCTCTGGCGCTTGTAGTTTCAGAGACGAAGCATTTTAAAATAGTTTCCTAAATAGTCTTTGTAAGAGATGTGGACTCTATATAATTCAAGATTTGGACCGCCGGCGAGAGGCCATTTCTAACACAGGTGACTTCATTTGAGCAACTTTGAGATTGGCAATCATTGTTTGTTTGTTTATTTGTTAGGTGTTGAACGTCATTTTCTAGCACATTTTAGGCTATGTATGGTCATGATGACGGTCGATTTTTAGTTGTAGAGGCATACCAGTCACTTATTTCTGGGTAGAACCAGTACTGTACACCTCCCGTCATCAACAAGGATCAACACGTTCTCACTTGAGAAACAGTGGTATTAGAAACCGCAGCGCTAAGAGGAGAGTAAGTTCCATCGTCATTACTCTCTCGACAACGTATTTCATTGCTAAAGACAATACAAAAGAATATGATAATGGACCTTTGGAAAGTCTCGGTTTGGTTGAGATTGTTCATGAGCGGTAGTGAAACATGCTAGCTACCGCTCACGCCCCTTAGCCCCGGGTTGAGCAGAACTCAATATTCATAAAATCAATAGTACAAAATGTTAACCATCCCGAAGATGGCATGCATATGGCGGTGGACATGGAGTGCACTACCTCCCCATGTCGTACGGCGTATGATCCCAGTATCTAATAAAACCAAATGCCCCGAAGAGCGAAATAAACATAATGGAATTTAGTTGGGAGCAGCCTATCGGAAATAAGTATCTCCCATAATTTGCTAAAATACAATGCAGGGTTATGAAATCATTTTGTGTGAGTGGTTTTAATGATACTGACTGGTTGGTAGGTTGAATGGCGTTTACGTCATTTTCAGCACATTTTCAGCACATTTTAGGATATATATGACGATCGATTTTAGTGGTGCAGGCAGACCACCCCCCTGGGTAGAACCAGTATTGTATACCGCTCGCATGCGTAACGATAGACACTGTGTTTACTAAATTATCGCAGTACAGATGTTTGTTTTCCTCTAAGTTAAATATTTCATATAAATGTGATTCAGAAAGATGTGAGCATCCCCAAGTCATTTTTCATTTTCATCGTTCTACAAGATTATTGTATCGACCGGATGCAAGGAACGACAACTCTGCGTAGATAAACCATCATTTTGCTAAATGCAATACGGAGTTATGGAACTTGTGTGTGTGTGTGTGTGTGAGTGGCCTTGATGATACTGATGATACTGAAGACATTTGCAAAGTTTAAATGAATTTGATTCATGTAACGTAAATATATTTCTAAGTCGTAAAAGAGCCATACATTTGATAAAAATGCAATAGATCTATATATAAATGGAACCCGTCTATGTGAGTGGACTTGGTGATATTTAAAACATATGCAAAGTTACAAAGAATTTAAATAAGAAATGTTGAAGTAGAATGTGAGAAACCTTAATGCAAAACTTTAATGAAAATGAATTTCTAAGTCGAAAATGGCCATGATTTTGGCAATTACAGAGTTATCGAACCTTTGGATGATACTGAATACAAATGTCGCGTTTGAATGAATATGAATAACCAGTGTTGGAGAAATCAGAACGTGATAAATATTAACGCCAAACGTTAACACCAAACGTCACCGCCGCCGCATAGTGATGCCGCCATCGTCACCGCCGCCGCATAGTGACGCCGCCATCGTCACCGCCGCCGCATAGTGATGCCGCCATCGTCACCGCCGCCGCACAGTGATGCCGCCATCGCAAAGTGATACATATGTTTCGCAATTTTCTTTGAATGCTAGACCACAAAATAAAACCTGCTGAGTGGTGCTTGAGAAGAAACTGTTTAAGATTTTGACCATTTATTACAATTGAGGCCGTCACGTTGACCTACTTTTAACAATCTTGAAAGCCATTGATTTAATAATAATCCGCGTGAAGTTTGGTCAAAATCGTCCTAGCCGTTTTTAATCAAAATTAACAACAACGTACAAAGACTGGCGACAGACAGATTGATCTCACATATAACATAAGATGTATTTTCTTCATATAAAGTAGGAAGAGAGCAAAACAAACTCTATTTTAATGTTCTCCCAACACAGGTCATTAAAAATCTTCATTTATAGACCTCCCTCCCCTTCATTTTGCATTTTTATGATGAAGACGATCCTTTTCCTCCCTCCCTCCCTCCTTCCTTTCCGCCCTCCCTCTCTTCCTTCCTTCCTTCCTTCCTTCCTTCCTTCCTTCCTTCCTTCCTTCCTTCCTTCCTTCCTTCCTTCCTTCCTTCCTTCCTTCCTTCCTTCCTTCCTTCCTTCATTCCTTCCTTCCTTCCTACCTTCCTTCCTTCCTTCCTCCATCCTTCCTTCCTTCCATCCTTCTTACCTTCCTTTCCTTCCTTCATCCTTCCTTCCTACTTTCCTTCCTTCCTTCATTCTTCCTTCCTTCCTACACTTTTCTATTCAATCTAAAGCTTCCACAGAATGCGTATTGAAGAATCAGATCTTGGACAAGTTGTATAGAAAATAATTATGATACGATTATTCATGGCTGAGTTATGGCCTTTGAATTAGTGAAGTTTGCAATATTTGATAATGTACACTGAAAAGCTGGGGTCGAGGATTAAAAGCTTACTGATTGCATATATTTTATTCTCATTCTCATTTGTTTATTTTTTTCCTCACAAAAACACTGATTTATGGGTTCAAATTTCCAATAGGCTTTTCTTTTCTATTATTTTCATTTTGTCCATGAATGCTCCTGGGTGGGCCGAACAAACGAATTTGTCGATCCGACATTCAAGATGGCAACCTTGGCTAAAAATTGCCAAAACCTTAAAGAAATCTACTTCTCAAGAACGGCAAGATATATATTGACATTTCTTTTAGAATTGATCTCTAGCTACCAAACTATCAAGTTCTGTTTCCTCTTCGTAAAATAAAAAATGTCTGTGCCCCGAGGGTCCACAAGTTGTGTATGGAGATTTTGCACGCATTACATAAACTTATACAGGGAAAATATTTTAAAAATATTCTCCAAAACCACAAGGTATAGAGTTCTCATATATTTCATGTTACATGAGGTTATGGTCCTATATTGAGTTTGTTCAATATTTGGTGACGCTTTGGTCAACTCTGGTCAGCCCCAGGGGTTACAGTTTTACATCTGTTTTTATGCCCCCGAAGGGTGGCATATAGTAGTCGCACTGTCTTTCCGTTCGTCGCCGTTCGTCGCCGTTCGTCTGTACAATCGTGTCCGCTTCATAACTCTGACAATAATGGACGGATTTTCAAATAACTTCGCACAATTGCTCACCACAACAATAAGACGTGTCGCGCACAAAATCCAGGTCCGGGGCTCCAAGGTCAAGGTCACACTAAGAGGTCACAGGTTGTTCGTTCGTCTGTACAATCGAGTCCGCTTCATAACTCTGACAATAATGGACGGATTTTCAAATAACTTTGCACAATTGCTCAACACAACAAGACGACGTATCGCGCACAAAATCAAAGTCCGTGGCTCCAAGTCTAGGTCACACTTAGAGGTCAAAGGTCAAAACAAAGTGCTTTTGTGTCCGGTTAATAACTCTGACATTCATGGACAGATTTTCAAATAACTTTTGTGTCCGGTTAATAACTCTGACAATCATGGACAGATTTTCAAATAACTTGGCACAATTGCTCACCACAACTAGACGACGTGTCGTGCACAAAACCCAGGTCCGTGGCTCCAAGGTTAAGGTCACATTTAGAGGTCAAATGTGAAATTGTGTCCAGTCAGTAACTCTGGCATTCCTGGACGGATATTCAAATAACTTGGCACAAGTCCTCAGCACAACAAGGCGAAATGTCTCGCACAAAATCCAGGTCCGTGGCTCCAAGGTCAAGGTCACACTTAGAGGTCAAAGGGCAAATCATGTCCGGTCAATAACTGACATTTCTTGACGGATTTTGAATTAACTTGGCACAAGTGCTCACCACAACAACATGATGTGTCGCTCACAATATACAGGTCCGTGGCTCCAAGGTCAAGGTCACACATAGGTCAAAGTTCAAATTGTGTCCTGGACGGATTTTCAAATTACTTGGCACAAGTGCTCACCACAATAAGACGATGTGTCGAGCACAAATTCAGATCTGTGGCCCCAAGGTCAAGGTCACACTTAGAGGTCAAATTGTGTGAGACAATAACTCTGGCATTCCTGGACGGATTTTCAAATACCTTGTTTCATTTATTTTTTTCATTAATTGTTGTTTTTTTCATTTCTTTCTTATTTCTTATTATTTTTTTATCTTAAGTACTTATTGTTTTTTTAAATATTTTTTTTATATATTTTTTTAATTTATTTCTTTTACATATTTCTGTGCTTTTGTCAATTATTACACATGTTGCCCCCACCTCGAAACTGGAATATTTTTATTTTATTTTTATATATTTTTTTACATATTTCTGTGTTGTTTTGGTCAATTCTTACATATCTTCTTACACATATTGTTGCCCCTTCCCCACCCCAACCCCCTGCCTCTTCCCCCCCACCCACCCCCACGCTCAAAACTAGGTTTTTTAATTATTTTTTTTTACATATTTCTGTGTTGTTTTTGTCACATAGCTTCTTACACATATATGTTGCCCACTCACCCCACCCCCCTCCCCCCCCCCTCCCCGCACCCCATTCGAAACTCGATTGTTTATGCCCCCGAAAACGTTCGAAGACTTATAGTAATCGTAACGTCCTTCTGTCCGGAATCCGTCCGTCATTCCGAAGTTCGTGTCCGGACTGCATGGATTTTTAATTAACTTGGCTCAAGTAATCAACACAACAAGACGAAGTGTCTCGCTTAATACCCAGGTCCGTACCTCAAAGGTCAATGTCACACTTGCAGTTCATAGGTTAAAAACAGGCATGCAATTTCGTGTCCGGACGGTAGCCTAATAAATTGGCTCCTATGCAGTTTTTTTTTATTCTGACGTTCTATGTAACTGCATATACGCCTAATTTCCTTTGCAAAAAACGCGACTGGAAAAAACGCTCGAACACCCATGTGATTTTCGAACGAAATTGAGCAGCTTATCAGACTTATGTGCGTAAACCATGACGATAATCTAACAAAATAATAAGTTATTTACCATTTACTTTCGGTTTTATTTTTTCCAAAGTATATTTTACATAATATATCGGTTTTTCGTAGATCGCTATACATGTGTATTGACAATATATTGACAAGTGCGCGTTTCTCCCAACGTTGCATGCGCATGCGCATAAGTACACATTTTTCACTGTGGACAACGTGTCACGAAACTGCGTTGTTTATAATGTACGTAGTATTAAGTTTT